>CAUYLG010034425.1:0-17307 GCA_963573385.1 Cacajao melanocephalus | reverse complement strand
ACATTCTTTTTACCAAAGTGTTC
Source organism: Cacajao melanocephalus (assembly GCA_963573385.1). NCBI lineage: Eukaryota > Metazoa > Chordata > Mammalia > Primates > Pitheciidae > Cacajao > Cacajao melanocephalus. The sequence continues at coordinate 17,284 of CAUYLG010034425.1, read as the reverse complement.
TGAGCATCTGCTTTGACATTTCAGATTTTCTGCTAGGGGCACAACGTGTCTCCCTAGTTTTACCTGAGTATAAGCGTGACCTGGGTTTTGTGTCTACTGGGCACTTTTTTTTTTTTTTTGAGACAGAGTCTCACACCGTTGCCTGGGCTGCAGGGCAATGGTATAATCTCGGCTCAGTGCAACCTTCGCCTCCCAGGTTCAAGTGATTCTCCTGCCTCAGCCTCCAGAAGAGCTGGGATTACAGGCACACACCACCATGTCTGGCTAGTTTTATGTATTTATAGTAGAGACAGGTTTTCACCATGTTGGCCAGGCTGTTCTTGAACTCCTGACCTCGTGATCTGCCCACCTCGGCCAAAGGCTGGGATTACAGGCATGAGCCACCATGCCCAGCCTTGTCTTCATTTTTAAAATTTTGAAATTGATGTTGATGTACAGAGTAAAAAAATCTAAATAATACAATAAAGCATTCAGAGAAAGAATATTTGTTCCACGAATGCATTGCAGATCTTCAGACTCAGGTTCCTTTCCAAGGTGGTGACTGTGTTACCCATATTAGGAGGGAAAATTTTAATTGGAATGGCAGTTTATTTTTGTTTGTTATTTTTTCCCTAAAGTTGGCATATTAAAAGGATCTTCTCTTAAACTTCAGTCCCTGACCTGAAAAAGATAATCATTTCCATTGGTCCCTAACAGTGACTTTTTTGCCAAAACAAGAATAAACTCATTCTAAAATGTAAGTTGTGATTTTCAAAAATCATTTACACCTTGAAGCTTGGCTCACAAACTCACTCAAGGAATTTAAGATAATTTGGGGTGATTTGGGGGAAGTCAGGGATCATTTCAAAGTCTAGCTAAGGCTATGGATCCTTCTAGAGGAGTGCATGTTCATAAACATGCATTCAATATTATGTGGAATTTCAGGGGCTCACAGAACCTCTGAAACCCGTTCACAGACTTTCTTGAAATTGATTTATTTATTGGTTTATTAATACAGTTGATCCTTGAACAATGCAGGTGTTAGGGACACTGACCCCCATGCAGATGAAATCCGTGTATAACTTTTGGCTCCCCATAAACTGTAGCCCACTGTTGACCAGAGGCCTTACCAATAACAAAGACAGTCAATTAATAAATTAAATTTTGTATGCTGTATGTGTTATACAGTGGATTCTTAAGTAAGCCATAGAAAAGAAAATCATAAGGAAATTCATAAGGAAGAAAATATGTTGGCTATTTAAGCAAATGTGGATCATCATAAAAGTCTTCATCCTTGTCTTCACATGGAAGAGGCTGTGGAGGAGGAGGAAGAGTAAGGGTTGGTCTTGCTGCCTCGGGTTGGCAGAGGGAGAAGAAATTTTTATATAGGTAGACCTATGGAGTGTGTTGTTTGTGGGTGAAATGTATGGTCATTCTTCATATGTTTCTTGGCTTTGTCCTTGGGCCAGAATGCCTTGTGGATGCATCTGTGTTGAACGTGTTTCAGAATCTAGCTGGGGAGACTCATAATGCAAGTTCAGTATGATTGTATTCATGGGACCACGGGAATGCAGAGGAGGGACAACCTCATCTATAGGTCCGAGGGTCGGGATCTGGGGTCAAGTTGGAAGAGCTGGTCTAGAAGAGGCTGGTGTCCTGGGTGCCTATCCCTACAGGTTGTCATCCCCCATGGCTGAGGATGAGCTGTAGAGGGAAGGCTGCCTCACGGAGGAGCAGAAGAGAGTTCACAATCTAAGCCTTCCTCTCCTCTTAACCTATTCCTCAAGGCTGCCAGGCTTGAGTGATATCTTGACAGCTTCCAAATTCTACTCTGGATGGAATTTCTTGCTATCAAACATTGCGATTTGTGCACACTTCTGTTTCGTTTTCACAAATGGCTGAATGTCTTCTGCTCTATCTTGTCTTTTCAAATTAGGAATACCTGGCCAGGAAGAGTGAGTGGCATTTGAAATCCATGTTGTCTTGCTAGTCTGCTGTCGTAGGGGTGAAAGAAAAATTCATATTTTCCAGGCAAATTGTTTTAATGCTAAGATATCTGTAGGACTGAGTAAATGTAGTATTAGCTGTCTTGGGTGAATAGACTCAGAACTGTGTGAAGAAGCTGCAGAGCTATAGGAAAAGGCAGGCTTGCTGTAGTTCTGGTGCTAGGTTGTGAGCATGGCTTCCATGAATGGGATTTTGAAAATGGCAGGCCATGGGTGAAGACCTCAGCTTCATGGTCACATTTGCACTTTAGTTAAAAACAAATTTGCTAATGGTTTTGCTTTGGTTAATTGGCCCTCCCCTCCCCTGTCCTCCCCTCCTTCTCTCCTGTCATGGACCCACTGCTGGGTCATTTTAAAGCAAATCCAAGACATCACTGTAGTCATCAGTAAATATGTCAGTATATATACCTCAACAAGACAAGAACTTTAAGAACTGTTAAAAAGGTAATTACAGCTGATATACAAGTAATCTAATGCATGTGTATTTTACAGGATTTTGTGAGAATCAGGGCAGCATAAAGAAAATAAATATCCCCTTTAATCTCACCATCCACAGACAACTGCTATTAACATTTTGGCTTATTTCCTTCTAGTTTGTTTTACTGTACCTTATTTACAAATACATACTAATTATACAATTTCACAGATAGCTTATAATTTGCTTAACATTTTTATCGTGAAACTTTCAAATTACTTGTAAACATTTTTATCTTCTGTGTTTTCTGTTCTATGGATATATCATGATTTACTTGATAAGTTGGATTTTTCCCATCTTTTTGCTATGAAAACCAACACCTTAGTTATCATCTTTGTAAGGAAATGTCTGCATCACAGCTTATTGGCTTTTAATAAAATTCATTACTGAAATTAAGTAATTTTTTCAATTCTCAATGTAGAACCAATTAAAGTTCCACTAATTAGTTCCCTGAAAGACTGAACCACTGGACACTTCCAATAACTATGTCTTAAGTATCTCTGTCATTCAACTCTGGCTGCCTCTTGAAACAGAAATTTTTCTAGTTGGCTAGATGAAAATATTATCTCATTGTTATAATTTGCATCTCTTTTATGACACCTGTCGTGGAATATATTTTAATTTAATCACCACTTTTATATTCCCTTGGTATTGCATATTTTAACTGCTTTGATATTTTCCATTGTGTAAATTGAAAACCTCAGAGAATGATGACTTCCAATACAAAGTACAGTGGAATAATTTGAATTTCTAAAAAATAATAAATATTTTGAAGCCTGGCAGGGAGTTCTATGATTATTCATTCTTCATCACCAGGCATTGCTCAACCGTTGTCTCTGTATCAGTGTTATTTCAAGAACTGCTTTAATATGTAAAATTTCCCAACAGAAAATCATTTTGTGGGACCCCACTATTATGATTTGCCAAGAGTCTAGGTAGAGACTCACGTCCAAGTGGGCTGGAGTCATGTTCGTGTGCCAGGCTTTGTGGGGAACGGTAGTGATGGGAAGCCCTTGTTTGTTCCTTTCTCTAAAAAAGCAGAGGCAGGGTGAGGTTGTAACAGGAGCTGCCTTGTGGTAGGAAAGGGATATTGCCTGTGTGGCAGGGGGCAGTAAAATGAGTTTTAAACAAAAGTAGGAGAAATTTAGGTTTGATATTAATAGCTGTGAGGAATGCTCGAAATATTTAACCACTAGAGCATGATCATAGATGAATCAGAATAGATACTTTTTAGGCTGCTGGAGCACCTGTTGTGTCACGTGTCAATCCATTAGTGGCTGGTGATGGGGAGGTGGGGGGCTCCCGACAGAGGGGCTGAGTGGCAGGGGGTACTTGGGGTTCCTGGAAGATGTGGCTATTCACAAGCAAAATGGAAGTATTTCAGTCTTTTAATAACCAGTTTGGCTGTACCAGTGCATACTAGCCAGGATATTAGCGAGATCTCATGTGTCTTTTATGCCAATGCATATGCAGAAGGTTTCTCGGGGAACTGTCTACAAAAGGATACAGGATAGCTGTCTCCTCTGCTGTATATTAGACATGCCCTGAAAAAGAGAGGTAGGACGGAGAACATTCGAAGATCCCTTTCCTAAAATGTAGAAATAGAAATGTGCTTCCTTCTAATTTTCCACCTTCTGAGCCTGGTGCTTTGGCCCGTCTCTTATGGGTTAATTTTCTAGCTGTACTTCAATAGCATGCCTCCCTCCTATGAAAAGCACAGGAGCTGAAGCCAGCTGTCCATTCTACCACCCACTCCCCACTGCCATGTTCCCTGTCTTCTAGGGCAAGAGATTCCCAAGCAATTCCTGTTTTCATTGGGGTTGAATGAAGAGACCTGTTTTAGTCTCTGGTTTTGGGGTGTGATGTGCTCATTTGCAGAAGCGTAAAAATAATCTTGTAACTCACCAAAAAATACTCCACAGCCTAAATTAACTTTGTTAAAGATCAACTTTCAAAAGAGAACCTTGGATGTGCCTTCATGGGATCATGTGCTTAGTTTACTTGTAGAGTCTGTGGCTTCCTTTCCTCCTCCAAAGTGGTAAATTCTCCATCCCTGTCCTGGTTCATGGAGGTTTTCAAATGGGTTTCAGCAGAAAGAAGCACATCTCTGGCTTCATCCGAGGGTAGGAGAACCCTGCGATATGTTGTTTATTGCTTGATAATGCACTGAATTGTGTCTCCCCAGAAGTCATATGTTGGGTCCTAACCCCCAGTATCTCCCAATGTGGAGCTTTGGTGATGTAGTTCTTAAGAGTAATTACAGTAAAATGAGGGCATAAGAGTGAGCCTTAATTCAACACAACTGGTGTCCTTATAAGAAGAGGAGATTAAGACACAAACATAAACACATAAAGGGAAGACCATGTAAAGACACAGGGAGAGGATGGCCATCTGGAAGCCAAGGAGACAGTTTTCAGATGAGCAATCCTGCTGCTCCCTTGATCTTGGACTTATGGATTCAAACTGTGAACAAATTACATTTCTGTTGTTTAAACCACCTTTGCTGTAACAAAGACTGTGATCTTTTGTTACAGCAGCCTGGGAAAATTAATACAGAGAGGTTGGGAGGTAGTTGGAGCTTAATTCCAAGCCTCCTCCTCACTCTTCTTCTGTATGTGAGTCTCAGGGGAGTCCAGACACCTCAGCTCAGAACCCAGACCTCCACCAGCTCTAACACTGACTTTTTTCTTGTCGTGTGTGCTCCCTTTCTGGACACTAGGCTCCTGCTTTAAGGAACTTAGTCCCTGTCTTAGAATCCTTCCTAAAACCCTTCTAGGACTTCCAGGTTCAATGCCTCTCAGGAACTTTTACTCAAATAGCCTTAGGGGGTGTGGTAAATAGAAGTGCCCCCACCATCTCCTCTTTCCCACCCAGAGACATCCACATTCTAATTCCTGAAGCCGATGAATACTTACCTTGTATGGCTTAAGGGACTTTGCAAATGTGATTAAATTAACGATCTTGAAATGGAGAGACTGTTCTGGATTAGCCTAGGTAAGTCCAATTTATAATCACTCCATATAAAAGGGAGGCAGGGAGGTGAGAGTCAGAGAAGGAGATGTGGCAACAGAAGCAGAGATTGGAGTGATGCACTTTGAAGATGGAGGAACGGGCTGCAATCCAAGGAGTGCCGGCATCCTCCAGAAGCTGGAGAAGGCAAGGACATAGGTCCTCCTGTAGGGCCTTCGGAAGGAATGAAGCCCTGCCAACTCCTTGACCCACTACAGAACTTGGACCGCTGTAAGACAAAGAATCTGTGCTGCTTAGAGCCATTAAGTTGGTGGTAACTTGTTACAATAGCAATAGGAAACCAATACAGACAGAGCATCCGATAAACACATGCTCTGCATGTCAGGCTGTTCCATTTGTGGCCTTTCCTCTGAGTTTTATCTTAAAAATTCATGCAGATTATGATTCCTACCTCATAATGTGACTGTTGGTATTGAGGCAAAAATAGTTTAAAATGATTTTTAAGATATATGTGTCCATTTTTCCCTTCACCAAATAGTCAAATTGTATTAGCTCATTCTTACACTGCTAATACACACATACCCAAGACTGGGTAATTCATGAAGGAATAAGGTTTAATTGACTCACAGTCCAGCATGGCCAGGAGGCCACTGGAAACTTACAGTCATGGTGGAAGGGGAAACAAACACGTCCTTCTTCACATAGCAGCAGCAAGGAGAGAAGTGAGAGGAAAAGGGGAAAAAGCCCCTTATAAAGCCATCTGATATTGTGAGAACTCACTATCATAAAAACAGCATGGGGATAACTGTTCCCATGATTACCTCCTACCAGGTCTGTCCCACAACATGTGAGGTTATGGGAAGTACAAGATGAGATTTGGGTGGGGACACAGACAAACCATATCATACGTAAAAGTAATGCTCTAGGGAGTTCTGCTGTATTTGTGCTCTGCATGTGTGTTCTGCTGAGCTGTGTGTGCCTGTGTTTGAGAACCCTGGGGTAGTATGTACTTTGAACCCTGAAACCCCAAAACCTGGCTCCTCAGCTCTTGAGGTATCTGTCCTTAGACAAATCACTCAACCGTTCTGAGCCTTAACTTTCTTATCTACAGTTAATTACTGTTTTACAAAGTGTGTGTGTAATTTTACAAAGTAGATGTAAAGATTAAGAATTATCTGTGAAAAGTGTATAGCACATTGCTTGGCATGTAAAACAGAACATACTATGCAGTGAGCACCTGTTCTAATACTAATATAGTCTATGTATCAACACTTCTCATCCTTGCAACAGTTGGGCAAGATAGGGATCATTATTATTCTCATTTTACAATTGAAGAAACTGAGACCCAGAGAACTTAAGCCATGTGTCCAAATTCATGCTGGTGGAAGTGGTGGAGCTAGGATTTGAACCCAGCTAGTTTGACTCTCAGGCAGGGTTTCTCAGCTTCAGCATTGGTGACATTTTGGTAGATAATTCTGTGTTGTGGGGGACTGTACTGTGCATTGTAAGGTGTTTATGCACCTAGTAGATGCCAGTAGCAGCCCTCTCAGTTGTGACAACCAAAAATTTCTCTAGATATGGCCAAATGTCCCCTGGGGCTCAGTCATCCTGGGTTGAGAAACCCCTGTTATAGGTTTTGAGGTCTGATCACCAGGCAATACCACTGACATAGTATTTGTTAAGAAGTAATGTCTTGATAGATGGGATAAAGAAAATGTGGTACATATACACCACATAATACTATGCAGCCATAAAAACCAGATCATGTCCTTCGCAGGGACATGGCTGGAGCTGGAGGCCATTGTTTTTAGCAAACTAACACAGGAACAGAAAACTAAATATTGCATGTCCTCACTTATAAGTGGGAGCTACATGATGAGAACACATGGAGGGAGAGAATCAGGAAGAATAACTAATGGGTACTACTAGGATTGATAGCTGGGTGATGAAACAATCTGTACAACCAACCCCCATGACACGTTTACCTATTTAAAAAACCTTCACGTGTAGCATTAAACATAAAGGCTAAAAAAAGAAAAAAAAAAAAGGAAATGCAAAAAAAAAAAAGAGAAAAAAAGAAAAGAAAAAGTGATTCATTACACATGGGGACCTACATTTTACAAAACCTTCGAAGCTGTAAATGGACAAGTGTCTGTTGGTGTTCCCACCTTTTTATCTACCCAGTATCCAGTGGATCCGTTACCCTATTTGGGACTGGCTTTGAATGTTGTTACTGTGTCCAGCCCAAGCATGGCTTTGTGTCTGAGGATGTTAACACTTTTAGTTGGCTTCTAGTTGCTGAGAAGCACTGCAGCAGATTGAATGAGGGAACAGAGCAGATTGCATAAGGCACAGAGGCTTGTGCACATCAGCACTTAATACATTCTGGAGAAGGATAATTCAGGTTGTTCACTCCTGGCCTTCCAGGAAGTTGTCTGAACCACGAACGTGCCTCCACTAAATTCTTCCCAAGCAAAGTTTCCTCATGACTTTTGTGCCTGGAGGGGAGAAGAGACTCAAGGTGTTCAGGATAGCTGGGGAATAGAGAAAGAGGAAGAGCGAATTAACAGTGAGCTTTCTGTTAGATTGAGCATTTCTCCACAATATATTGAAATCAAGTTTTATTTCTTAAACAAATCTGTTAACTTTTATGGTCAATTTGGGGTACTGCAATGGGTTAGAAGAATTCATTAAAACAGCCAAAATCTCTGGCTCCGCTGAGTGTGGGAAAGTCTCTGATGCCCTCCAAGCAGTTATGTGAAGGAGATGAATCGTCAGCAATGCAGAGACAACATGAGAGATGCAGATGGGGCTTTGATCCTTCTTATTACCAGACTCCTACTTAGAACATGTTGTAATGAGGTCCTGCTTCATGCAGCCCTATCATGGTTCCTAAAGCCAGGGCTGGGGTACTCGCTGGGGTAGAATTTAGAAGCTAGAAATGAACCTGCCCAAGTCTACATCCCATCCATAGTTCACCTGGCCTTGGTCTACTCCCACTTGTGCTGTGTGCTCTGTTCTCTTGGTTTGAGGAGACCATATCCCACTTGTGTGGCAGGCAGGAATCTGAGGAGCACCACCCTCATTGTAGACAGGAGGAAAATGAAGCCCAGGGAGTCACAGAAGCTTACTCTTGGTGACATCGTTGGTAGGCAGGTAACAGCAGATAACAGAGCTGGGCCTTGAACTCAGGTCTCCTGACTCCACAGCCTCTGTTTTTTTGATAACAAGAATTTCTTAAGCTTTGTTTCTTCCCATGCCATCTTCACAATATTTTGGCCATTTTGACTAATTTTTTATTGTGATATAATACACATAACGTAGAATCTGCCATTGTAAACATTTTAAAGCAAAAAATTCAGTGGCATTTAGTACATTCCCAATGTTGTGTAACCAGCACCTCCATCTAGGTCCAGAACACCATCACTCCAAAAGGAGACCAGTAACCATCAAGCAGTTACAATCCATATCCCCACCCTTCCAGCTCCTAGAAACCATTAATCTGCTTTCTGTATCTGTGGATTTACTTGTTCTAGATGGGATGAAATCGTCTGTTATGTGACCTTTTGCATCTGGCGTCTTTCACTTAGCATATATATATTTTTCTTTTTTTCTTTTTTTTGGAGGGGGGGACAGAATTTCACGCTTGTTGCCCAGGCTGGAGTGCAATGGCTTCATCTCCGCTCACTGCAACCTCCACCTCCCTGGTTCAAGCAATTCTTCTGCCTCAGTTTTCTGGAGTAGCTGGAATTATAGGTACCCACCACCACACCTAGCTAATTTTTGTATTTTTAGTAGAGATGGGGTTTCATCATGTTGGCCAGACTGGTCTCAAACTCCTGACCTTTAGGTGATCCTCCCTCCTTGGCCTTCCAAAGTGCTGGGATTACAGGTGTGAGCCACTGCGCCAAGCCTTAGCATAATATTTTCAAAGTCCATCCATGTCATAGCATAAATCAATACTTTATTCCTTTTCATGGCTGAATAATATTTCATTGCATGGATATACTACATTTAATTTATCTTTTCAACCATTGATGGGCATTTGTGCTATTTCTACCTTTTGGCTATTGTGCATAGTGCTTCTATAAACATTTATGTACAAGTGTTTGTTTGAACATCTGTTTTCAATTCTTTTGTGTTTATACCCAAGAATGAAATTGCTAGGTTATATGGTAATGCTATGCTTCACTTATTGAGGATATATATCACCCCTACTCCCACCACCACAATACTTTTCTTTACATCTTAAAAGAAAATGATGCCAGGTACGGTGGCTCACACCTATAATCCTAGCACTTTGGGAGACTGAGGTAGGTGGATCTCTTGAGCCCAGGAGTTTGAGACTAGCCTGGGCAATATGGTGGAACCCTGTCTCTACAAAAAATACAAAAATTAGCGGGATGTATTGGCAGACGCCTATGGTCCCAGCCGCTTGAGAGGCTGAAGTAGGAGGATCACCTGGGCCTGGGAGGTCGAGGCTGCAGTGAGCTGTGATTGTGCCACTGTACTCCAGCCTTGGTGACAGTGAGACCCTGTCTCAAAAGAAAAGAAATACAGTTTAAAAGGAATAGCGTATTACTGCCAACAATCAAAACCAGTTTCACTTACGATAAGTAGAAGGCAACAGCAAACTCACAGTCAAATAAACAAACAAAATTCTGCAAATAGGAAAAAAAAACTAAAAAGAAAGATTACATTAGTAATATTAAAATATAACAGACTACTGTTCCTGCCAAGTCTTACTTAGCATATAACATGGTTTGGCTCTGTGTCCCCATCCAAATCTCATCTTGAATTGCAATCCCCACGTGTTGAGGAAGAGAAGTGATTGGAGCATGGGGGTTGTTTCCCCCATGCTGTTCTCGTGATAGTGAGCAAATTCTCATGAAATCTGATGGTTTTATAAATGGTAGTTCTCCCTGTACACTCACACTCTTTCCTGTCACCCTGTGAAGAAGGTACTTGCTTCCCCTTCACCTTTCGCCATGATTGCAAGTTTTCTGAGGCCTTCCAAGCTGTTTGGAACTGTGAGTTAATTAAACCTCTTCCTTTATACATTAACAGTCTCTGGTAGTATTTTTATAGCAGTGTAAGAACCGACTAATGCAGCACATTATTGTCTCTTTTAAAAGATTAGCAAGTGTTAGAAAGGTGTTGAAGACCTATTAGCACCAAAATGAGACTTCCTCACTGACTAATTAGAAGGATTGAAAGATAATCAGAGTTTTATTCTGCATGCTTTAATATTATTTTACATTTCATCTATGTAAAACATAAAACAATCTCTGGCACCACACCTGGCCCTCTGGCTTTGCCAGTTCTTCCACTGCCCAACTCTTGGTGACCTCATTCCTCTCTATCCCTGGCACCTGGTCCTGATTGCCTTCCATCTGAACTTTGATTCCAGTCTTCTAACTTTCCTGCTTATATGGGATGCTTTCCTGCTCAAAGGGGAGCTTTGAGCATGTTACTCTCCACTCTGAAAGCTTTGGTGATATCAACATTATATTCAGGTTAAATTCTAAACCCTTAGCCAGGCATTTAAGAATTACCTCAATCTGCTCCCTCCACCCCTCACTTCCCACCAGGCTCTGTCTTCCACAGTGGACCCATCAGGTGGATTAGATAACTTGTTCTTTCTTTCACATGCCCATAGTTCTAGTTCCATCGCTGAGTTCTTGCTCCCACCTCCATCTTCACTTTTGGAAAGCACAGTTGAAATCTACCTCTCAGATTTCTTATTAGGATCAAATAAAATAAGGTGTATGAAAACCCTGAAAACTGTAAGAAGAAATACAAGTGTGAAACATGTCATCATTAGTCCTGCTTCAGCTTTAAGTCCTTTAAGTTTTATGTATCAAGGTCTCCAAGGTGCCTTTTCCATTTCTGAGGCTTGAAGCAATTGCTTTCCTCTGCCTCCTATGGACTCAGTCTCTTTATGCCAAAAGAGAGACAGAATGGCCTCCCCACATGACTGTGAATTTATTCCTCTTCTATACCCTTGCTGTAGCCGTTTTTGTCTTCCTCCTCTCAGTGCCCAGTATACGTGGGTTGAAAGAGCAAATCAGTGCCTACTTCCAGGAGAAACCATCTTGTTGTCAATCAGAAGTGGAGAAAGCTATAGCCAAACTGCCTCTGTCAAACATACTTTCTTTCCTTATTTCTCTTCCCTTGTTAGTTGCATCTTGGAATGTGCTTTCTCTAATAGGAAGTGACAGTTTAATCATTTGGGTTTTTAAAATTTATATTCTGCTACACAGATGACCACATGTGATGATCAGGCAGTTCAGCATTATGGCATGAATCCATTCCACTTTGTCTTTGCATCAGAAGATTTGGGTGGAGCCATGAAATGGCTGACCTTGTGCATAGCAAGAGTGCTGAAAATCACTGTGAAGGACAGGAGCTCTTCTAGGGAGAAAGCAGTCAGGTATGTGTGCAGATGCAGAGTGGGCAGATGGGCAGGAAGCCAGACAGTTTTCCTGGATCCTGTGCTAGATCATCCCTTTCATTGTCCAGGATCCCTCCTGCTACTTAACATGGATTCCTGCATGATTATTTACTCCTGTCTCTTCTTCTGAAATCCTTTGAGCTTTTGAACTTGATATGGCTTGGCTGTGTCCCCACCCAACTCTCATCTTGGATTGTAGCTTCCATAACCCCCATGTGTTTATGGGAGGGATTCAATGGGAGTAACTGAATCATGGGGGCAGGTCTTTCCTGTGCAGTTCTCATGATGGTGAATAAGTCTCAAGAGATTTGATGGTTTTATAAATGCGAGTTCCCCTGCACATACTCTCTTGCCTGCTGCCATGTAAGATGTGACTTTTCTTCTCATTTGCCTTCCACCATAATTGTGAGGCCTCCCCAGCCATGTGGAACTATGAGTCAATTAAGCCCCTTTCCTTTATAAATTATCAGTTTTGGATGTGTCTTCACTATCAGTGTGAGAATGGACTAACACAGAGCTTTTTCAGAGGAAAAGATAGTACCTTAAATCATGATAGCAAACATTATAACCATTGATGGTATTGCAGTCACATTATCTGCTATGAGAATTGGAAGGGACTGTAGAAGGCATGTATGATATTTAACTTGAACTATCACATAGACATGAAATACGAGGCTTGGAGAGGCTCAGGGACTTGCTGAGGGACACCTTCCTTCCTGAATACCAGTCCCATCTCCTGGCCCATCAGATGTTGGTTACCAGTGCTGGTGAAAAGACCAACAAGGACATTTATTTTCTGTGATGAGGGATAGTAATAAAACTTCTCCCTGCAAACTCATCACATGCACTACATTGCCTTCAGATAAAATGTAAACTCCCGGCTGCACAAATTCCTGATTTCTGATCCCTGCTGACCTTTTGAGCTTTAACTCAGTTCTCTCCTCATTGTGCAGTTTGCTCTAGACTTTCACAAAGAGGGCTCTGAGGAATACGACCCTACAGAAAAGAGTTGAGGCCAAAATAAGTTTAAGAGATGCTGTACATCATGGGATCCTCCGATATTTACAATGTATATCAGCCTCTTCAAGGCTCTGAGAAGTCCTGCACTACAGACACGATTTAAGCTGTGTTTGAATGAATGTTTCACAAATCTATTTCATCACAAGACTCCCCTTTTGTTTTTTATACAAATTTGTTCTTGTTGGCATAATAAAATATAACAAAACCGTTGCCCTGATTGCTAAACTATAACAAAAAAGCACATTGCTCTAAATGTACCTCTTCCACATTTTTTGGCACTTGTCTGTGCTGCTATTTCTGTCTGTCTCATATCCTTCAAAACTCATCTCAGAAGTCATGCCCTCTGGGAAACCTTGGACTGCTGCCCCCCACAGGCTTAGGTGCCATTCCTGTGCTTTTGTAGCTCCTGCATTCTGATAATTTGTTGATTTAGCTTCCCAGCTGTCCTCAATGAGGATAGGAACAGTGTCTTATGTGTTCATTCATTCAGTGAGTCATTCCATCAACATGTACTGAGCCTCTTCTATGCAGGCACACAGTTCAGGGCACTGAGGATACTGGGGGAATAATGTCCCTGCCCTTATCAAACTTATATTCAATGGGATGGGGACAGAATACAAACATGATAAATATATAATGTTAGATTACATTAAGTGCCACAGGCAAAGGAGGATAAAGAGACTGAGAGTGACGGGAGATGCCGTTTAAGATAGGGTTTCAGGACAGCTGTATCAGTTAGGATGGGCGAGGCTCTGCTGCACAAATGGCCCCTGTATCTTAAAGGCTTACAACAATAAAGGCTTATTTCTCATTCATGCAATGTGGCCACCGAGGGTTGGCTAGGACTTCTGAGCCACATCCCCTCACTTGTGGGCCCAGATGGAGCATGGCTGGTTGTCGTGGAGTAGGTGGGGAGGGAGATGTGGTGAGTCATGCACTGGCTCCTAAGGGCTTCAACTCACATTTGATTGCCATGACTGACTAAAGGGGCCAGAAAAGGGCTCTCCTGGCATGTGCCTGGAATGTGAGGACAACTGGACTGTGGGGTGGACAGCATTAATGAATGCTCATGAACCCTCTCTGATATGAGGACTTTTGCACAGAGATCTTAAACCTTAATGCAGAGAGGAGGGGAGCCTTGTGGATATAGAGGAGGAGGGTGGAGGAAACAGCACCTGCAAAGACACCGGCAACCCTCCAACGCTCAGCACAGGGTTTGACATGAAGTAGTTGACCAGGCAGTGTTTGTTGAATGAATATTTGAATTCCAGGATTTTCTGCATTAGTGAGCTCTTTCCATCCCAGTTGTCCAAGTGGTAGGTCTAGGTGAGGTGAGTGTTCATTTATAAGAGTGGAATATTCTAACCAGCCAAAACAAAGATTGTTTGGTATTGGAGTCTCAATTATAGGACTTAGAGTCAGTATACTGAACTTATCTCTGGCTACATAATTTATTTTGACTTGTCTTCTGACTAAAGGCAAGGATCTTATGTTCTAGCACAAGAAACAAGGCAGAAATGTAAAATCACTCCAACTATAGAGTGTTTAGAAAAATGTTTATGAAATACCTATAAAAATGAAAACTAGTTTTTCCCCTTGTGTATACCTGATGGGTTTATCATATTTGAAATGACTTGATCACTGTCCAAATTCCCTGCTAAACTCCAACTGTGCAGTGGCATATTCCCTTCATAGAGTATCCCCAGCACCTAGATACTGCCTGGCAAGTGATGGATGGGCAATATATCCAGTACTTGTGGTTGGCAGACGGAGGGAAAGCTATGCAACATTTTTTCAGACTTTATTTTTAAGGGCAGTCTTAGGTTCACAGCACAATTGAACAGAAGGTACAGAGATAGGCTGGGTGCATTGGCTCATGTTTGTAATCCCAGCACTTTGGGAGGCCGAAGCAGGCGGCTCACAAGATCAGGAGATCAAGACCATCCTGGCTAACATGGTGAAACCCCATCTCTACTAAAAGTACAAAAATTAGCCGGGTATAGTGATGGGCACCTGTAATCCCAGCTACTTGGGAGGCTGAGGCAGGAGAATTGCTTGAACCCAGGAGGCGGAGGTTGCAGTGAGCCGAGATCACGCCACTGCACTCCAGTCTGGGCGACAGAACAAGACTCCATCTAAAAAAAAAAAAAAAGATACAGAGATATCCCAAATACCTCCTGCCCCACACATGCATAGCCGTCCCCATGATCCACATCCCCCACCACAGTAGTACCAGATTGTAACAACATCAACTGTTAAAATTGATAGACCTACATAGACACATAATTATCACCTAAAGTCCATAGGATACATTATGGTTCACCTTTGGTGTTGTACATTCTATGGGTTTGGACAAATGTATAATGACATGTATCTACTTCTATAGTGCCATATAGAGTAATTTCACAAAAAAAATCATCTATATTCTGCCTATTTATTCCTCCCTAAGCCTCTACCTCCTGGCAACTGCTGCTATTTTCACTGTCTCCATAGTTTTGCCTTTTCGAGAATGTTATGTAGTTGAAATCATACGGTGTATAACCTTTTGAGATTGAAATACAAAATATGCATTTAAGGTCCCTCAATGTCTTTTCGTGGCTTGATAGTGCACTTCCCTTTTGCATTGAATAATATTCCATTGTCTGAGTGTACCATCTTTTAGGGTATGGCTATGGGGAGAGTTCTCACTTCAGCACTATTGCTTGTCAAGAAGGTGAAATGGGTTTAACTAGAGGAAGAGTGGGTTTATCAATAAAGGCAATGGTGAACTAAACATAAAACCAAGAAGGATGATCAAGCTAGAGAACAATCAGCTGAGGCTCCTGCAGAATGAACCAGGTCAGAGTTAGTGATACTGGGGGGATAAACAGACTGAACTCGGTGGATGTGTAGGATTTCAATAGTGGAGCTGGGGGGAGATTTGCACATGGGATCCGTGGAGCTGAACCATCATTATGTCCATGTTAAATGCTAACTTTTGCAAAAATAAACAATTTCCATGGACTTCTACAGCCAGAGAGAACAGCATGAATAAAGATTTGTAGGTGGCCAAGTACATGGTGCATATGGAGAGCCATATGCAGATCGCTTTGGTTGGATCATGGGGTGTTTGCATTTTAACCCTAATTCTTCTTAACTTTGATTTTAATTTTGAGCAAATAGAAATGACATTAGCCACATTCTTGGATCTGCCAGGTATCTGAATTTTTGAGTTAGAGTGTCTTGATTGTTTTGCTCAGTCCTCCCTTTGCTAAGACTACTGTTGTACTGGCTTCCCTGGTGGCTGCTGCCAGGGGCAGGGTGTCTGAGATGGACTCACTCAGGCACACTGTGACTACTTCTCAGGACGAAGGACAAGTGCAGCATTTTTGCAGACATGGTGCTAAGTCAGCAGAAGGTTTTCAGTGTGCAGATTCAGCATTTATCTTCCTGCTGGTTTGAATGAATGTCTCACCTGCAGCTGCCTTGGGAAAACCTGTAGTGTCAGATGAGGAGGGTCGGAGGTCAGACAGAACCTGGCTGTTTTAGTGACTCGGAGATTCTTTTTTTCTCTGTTAGTTTGTATGAATAGTTTATTCCTTTTTATTTATTTAATTTATTTTTATTTATTTTTTTAAATTGCATTTTAAGTTTTGGGGTACATGTGAAGAACATGCAAGATTGTTGCATAGGTACACACATGGCAGTGTGATTTGCTGCCTTCCTCCCCATCACCTATATATCTGGCTTTTCTCCCCAGGCTATCTTTCCCCAACTCCCCACCCTCCACTGTCCCTTCCCTATTTCCCCCCGACAGACCCCAGTGTGTGATGCTCCTCTCCCTGTGTCCATGTGTTCTCATTGTTCAACACCCACCTGTAAGTGAAAACATGCGGTGTTTGATTTTCTGTTCTTGTGTCAGTTTGCTGAGAATGATGGTTTCCAGGTTCATCCATGTCCCTAGAAAGGACATGAACTCATCGTTTTTTATGGCTGCATAGTACTCCATGGTGTATATGTGCCACATTTTCCCTGTCCAGTCTATCATCAGTGGGCATTTGGGTTAGTTGTAGGTCTTTGTTATTGTAAACAATGCTGCAATGAACATTCGTGTTCATGCGTCCTTATAGTAGAATGATTTATAATCCTTTGGATATATACTCAGTAATGGGATTGCTGGATCAAATGGAATTTCTATTTCTAGGTCCTTGAGGAATCGCCACACTGTCTTCCACAATGGTTGAACTAATTTACACTCCCACCAACAGTGTAAAAGTGTTCCTGTTTCTGCACATCATCTCCAGCATCTGTTGTCTCCAGATTTTTTAATGATCGCCATTCTAACTGGCGTGAGATGCTATCTCAATGTAGTTTTGATTTGCATTTCTCTAATGACCAGTG
>CAUYLG010034422.1:0-74643 GCA_963573385.1 Cacajao melanocephalus | reverse complement strand
AAAAAATGCTCATCATCACTGGTCATTGGAGAAATGCAAATCAAAACGACATTGAGATACCATCTCACGCCAGTTAGAATAGCCATCATTAAGAAATCTGGAGACAGATGCTGGAGAGGATGTGGAGAAAAAGGAACACTTTTACACTGTTGGTGGGAGTGTAAATTAGTTCAACCATTGTGGAAGACTGTGACGATTCCTCAAGGACCCAGAAATAGAAATTCCATTTGACCCAGCAATCCCATTACTGGGTATATCCAAAGGATTACAGATCTTTCTATTATAAAGACACATGCACATGTATGTTCACTGTGGCACTGTTTACAATAGCAAAGACCCGGAACCAACCCAAATGCCCATGGATGATAGACTAGACAAGGAAAATGTGGCACATATACACCATGGAATACTATGCAGCCACAAAAACGGATGAGTTCGTGTCCTTTGTAGGGACATGGATGAAATCTGGAAACCATCATTCTCAGCAAACTGACACAAGAACAGAAAATCAAACACCGCATGTTTTCACCCGTAAGTGGGTGTTGAACAATGAGAACACATGGACACTGGGAGGGAAACATCACACCTTGGGGTCCATTGTTGGGGGCTAGGGGAGGGACAGCAGGGGGTGGGGAGGTTGGGGAGGGAAAACATGAGGAGAAATGCCAGATATAGGTGACAGGAGGATGGAGGCAGCAAGACACACTGTCATGTATGTACCTATGCAAATATCCTGCATGATCTGCACATGTACCCCAAAACCGAAAGTACAGTAAATACAAACAAAAACAAGAAACATTTCTTGACTAGTCAGAAGAGCTGATACACAGGGCTATATTCAAAGTCAGCTGCTACCTCAGTTTTAAATGAAAACAATTACATGAACTGTAACAACTTGTCTTTAGACCTTCATAATTATGTTTTTAAAAACTACAATATTGAACCTAATAGTTTTGGCCCACATTTAAAGGAAGATTAAATTACTTGCAAAGGGCCAGAGGAAAGTAATAAAAATAGTTACATACTTAGAAATTTGGCCCTATAATGACTTACAAAAGGAAATCATTTAGAAAATAAAACTGAAAATAACCTTACACTTCTATGGGTTACCATAACCTCTGAAGAATGGGACAAGAAGTCAGAACATTGAATTATGATGAGAATAATTTAATTTAGTCATTCAGAAAAACATCTTATTCTTGAATAAGCATTTGAGTGATTATTAATGTCCAATGCTATGGCATAAGGACTTGTAATCGCTAGGATGTGTTACTAAAAATTCTTAAAAAAAATGTGTCAAAAGTAGAATATTCTGCAAAGTAGGGGCTTATTACATAACCCTTTAAGATCTTTTCCATATTTATGATTTTTAAAAAATTTTGGGCATCTTAGAATAATTATAAAAACATATCTTGCTGGGCGCAGTGGCTCACGCCTGCAATCTCAGCACCTTCGGAGGCCAAGGCATGCAGATCATCTGAGGTCCAGAGTTCGAGACCAGCCTGACCAACATGGAGAAGCTCTGTCTTTACTAAAAATACAAAATTAGCTGGGTGTGGTGGTACAT
This sequence comes from Cacajao melanocephalus, assembly GCA_963573385.1. NCBI lineage: Eukaryota > Metazoa > Chordata > Mammalia > Primates > Pitheciidae > Cacajao > Cacajao melanocephalus. Next base: position 73,076 of record CAUYLG010034422.1, on the reverse strand, counting down.
ACCTGTAATCCCAGGTATTACAGAGGCTGAGGCAGGAGAATCACTAGAACCCAGGAGGTGGAGTTTGCGGTGAGCCGAGATCACGCCACTGCACTTCAGCCTGGGCAACAGAGCAAAACTCCATCTTAAAAAAAAAAAATCTTCTTTTTATGGCTTTGTAAAAGTGAAAATGGATTAATCATTAAGAAATATAATAGAAGATAAAAATATTAAAGATTTTTCATTAATATTGAGAAAATATAAGTACACAGTTAGGAAATGCATTATTTGACTCCATAAATGGTGAGCAATTAAACTAATTATTAAAATATAAGTACATGTGTGTTTTTGAAGTGTCAGTGTTTATATTTTAAATCTCTTTTTTTAAAGTATAGTGCAATGTAGTGAATGCAGACAAAATGTTCCTGTAACATATATACACAGATTTTGCTTTTAGATAGGAGTCTTGCTATTTTGCCCAGGTTGGTTTTGAACTTTGGGGCTGAAGTTATACTCCTGGCTCAGCCACTGTAGTAGCTGGGATTACAGACACCCACCAATTTACCACATTAGTTTTAAAGGGCTCAGATGAAGGAAAAAAGAATGGATTTAAGATGAATAAAAAGAATCATCCTTTGTCTGGGCTTGCTCCTTCTTCCAAATATATGGCAGCAACATAATGACACTACAACCTGCCCTAAAAATCTGTAACAGACAAAAAAAATAGCTTATATGCTACTCAAAAAACTACCTAAATACCTCTCAAAATCAAAACAAAAAGCAAAGTAAAAGACAGAACAGGATATACTTGCAAAAACATCTTTAGGTGGTATCTTAGCACTATTTGTTTTTTGAATAAAATATTAAGTTTTAAGCATTTATTTAATGTTTACATACATTAGGCCTTACCATGTTATCAGGCACTGTTCTAAATACCTTACAAATAGTACTTTATGTAATCCTCATGCTCTATAAGAAAGCTGGGTGTAGTGGCTCACACCTATAATCCCAGCACTTTGGAAGGCCCAGGCTGGCAGATTGCTTAAGTCCAGGAGTTCAAGACTAGCATAGGCAACATGGGGAAACCCTGTATCTACAAAAAAACAAAAAAATTAGCTGGGCGTGGTGGCCTATACCTGTGGTCCCAGCTACTCAAGAGGCTGAGGTGGGAAGACCACTTGAGCCTGGGAGATGAAGGCTGCAGTGAGCTATAATCTTACCACTGCACTCCAGACTGGGTGACAGAATGAGACCCTGTCTTAAAAAAAAAAAAAAAAAAAAAAAGCTACCACTTTATAGACTAGGAAACTGAGGCACAGAGGTGACACTAGGCCAAGATCATACAACAACTAGTAGAGCAGAGATTCAAATCCAGGCCATCTGGTGCCAGACTCCAAATGTGTCATCACTAAGCTAATACGTAAAAGTATTTACTTCGAATATTAATATTTGATAACAATTTTGAAGTTTGCAAATGTCCACAGCCTGTTAGAACTACAAAAGTAATCACAAATAACTTTTCTAATACAGAATTTAAATTGTAAAAGATTTCCTTGACTAGCTTTATGACAAATATATGTGTAGACAAAAATAGGGACAAGAAAGAAAAAGACTGTTTTTTAAGCGCATTTGTCATAAATTCACTACTTGGGTAAGCAAAAAAACTTGAGCTATCTCTTTTGAAAGACATAATTTACAAATATTAATTTATATATTACCTAGAGGAAAAGCACAGTACAACTAAACTAAGCTCAGTCTAACTAAACTAAGAACAGTACAACTAAACCGAGCACACTAAAACTCACCATAATAAAATAAAAGGGAGCTAGTTTAAAACTCACTATAAAGAAAGGAAAAGAAAGGGAGCTGACTTTAAAGGTTCTACATGGCTTTGCACTTCACATGTTCTGAGGCTGCAGATATGAGAAGTTGCAGGTCTAACATAATTTATGTCTTCTTTTAGGACATTTTGGCCTTCGTGAATTGACAGGTTTGGAATAACAACTATGCAAGCCACTTCTAATCTTAAAATTCCAAGTACATGAAATACGTATTATTAAGTACTCAGACACACACATTGTCAAAGGCTGATCTTGTGGCAAAAAAAGGAAATGGAGCAAAGTCAGTCAGGTCCCCACCATGGCACTGACAGGAAGTCTGTTCTCAAGGTTAGTCTCTAAACTGACCGTTAAGTCTGACAACGAAATGTTTGCCAACAATTAAGTAAAGGAGACCTCTCCTGAGAAATTTTTCTTAAATTTCACAAATATTTTGATATCTCCTGGAATGTTTGTGGCCCTCCCCTCACTGTATTGCTCTCTCATTTTGTTGGCTAATACATGTTACTAAAGTCAATATATAGTCAACTCACTTTTCTCTGCCTCTTGGCCCAATTTAACACAGCTGATCCTATTTTCAAATGCCTTCATCTGATTTTCTTCTCACCTCTTAGGCCACACACCCTTTGTAGGTCTTTTATGTGGTCATTAATGTTGGAATTACTTACTTTTTTACTTAACCAAGTTTTTCATCTGTAAAATGGGTGTAATCCTATGATTTTCTTCATAGTGTTGTGAGAATTAAGTAAGATTATATATGTATAGATTTTGGCACAGTATCCAGGACATAAATTCTCTATAAAGGTTAGCTACTATTACTATTATCAACTAAAGACTAGATTAGAGAAATTGTGTCCTGCCTTCCCATGCTTACTCTTCCTCTTTTTCCCTCTTCTACTCACAATATAACTAGTTTTATTTTCAGGTATTTATTTTTTGAGACAGCATCTCACTCTGTCGCCCAGACTGGATGCTATGGTGCAATCATAGCTCACTACAACCTCCACCTCAAGTGATCCTCCCACCTCAGCCTCCTAGGGAGCTGGGATTACAGGTGCATGCCACCATGCCTGGCTTTTTTTTTTTTTTTTTTGGTAGAGATGGAGTTTCATCATTGTTGCCCAGGCTGGTCTCAAACTCCTGAGCTCAAGCCATACACCTGCCTTGGCCTCCCAAAGTGCTGGGATTACAGGCGTGAGCCACGATGCCAGGCCTAGAGAGTTCTAATAAGTGCAAATCTGATCATGTGACCCTCTATCTAGAAACCCATTAATATTTTCATAGAGCTTTTAGAATACAGACTCATCTGTTACTACTTTTGCCCCCTAATCCCTATGCTTTAACCAAACTGATTTCAACCTTCTTGACAGTCCCTGCTCACTCCATGAGGGCATTTGTCCACAATATTTCCCTTGTTTTAAACCCTCTGCAAGTTACAGTTTGGTCCTAGTTTTCCTTTAGACCTTTGCTGAAAAGTCACTTCCATCTTGACTAAATCTAGCCTATTTTGCCTTCTTATACCATGTTCCTCTCTCCTAGAACTTCTGTTTGCAGTTACACATTTATATGAGTGACTACTGTTTATTATTTCTACACATTTGTATGTTTTCTCCAATGGACATCTCAGACTAAGCTCCTGATATTCATCCCACCCAAACCTGTTCCTTTAACCTCCTTCTCCATCTCAGAAAATAGCAATACCATTCTGCCAGTTACTCAAGCCAAAACCCTTGGACTCTCTCACACTCCACATCCAGCAGCAAATTCTATTGTGTCCCCAGAATTAAACTACTTTCCCCCATTTCCACTGCTACCCACTGTGGTCAAGGTCCTATCACTGCTTCCTGGATTGTTGTAATACCTCTTAACACATCTTGCTTCTTTCACCCAACCACTTACCCTTTGCCTACCTACAAGACAGCTAGATCAACCCTTAAAAATGGCAGATCATGTCATTCCTTCACGGAAACCTTCCAACAACTTGCCATCTGCGAAGGACTGAATTGTGTCCCCCGCCAAATTCATATGTTGAAGCCCTAACCCTCTCCTCACACCTATATGACTGTATTGGAGATAGTGCTTTTAAGGAGGTAATTAAGGTTAACTGAGGTCATCAGGATGAAGCCCTGATCTCACAGAACTGGTGCCCTTATAAGAAAAGGAAGAGACAATGCTCTCTCTTTATCATGTGAGGAGACATTGAGAAGGTACTGTCTGCAAGCCGAAAAGAAAACCCACACCTGATCATGCTGGCACTCTGATCTCAGATTTTCCAGCCTGCAGAACTGTGAGAAAATGTATTTCTACTGTTTGAGCCACCCAGTCTATGGTATTTTGTTATGGCAGCCTGAGCTGACCAACACACCATTCTACTCAAAGTCAAGTATGTCTAAGAGCCAAAAAGGTCCTAAACATTCTGATCTATTACGTCCCATATCCTAAGCTCTCTGATGTAATTGCCTTTGATTCTTCCCATCTCTTAAGCAAGTTCCAGCCAAAGTGGCTTACATGCAATTCTATGAGCATGCTAGGAATGCTCCTACCTTGGGGTTTTTGGTTTTCCTCTGCTTGGAACATTCTTTTCCCAAAATTTCACATCACTTCCTCACTCAAATGTCACCTTCTCAGTGAGGCCACCCTACGGAAAATTTTACGATCCCCATTTCACACAAATATCCCATTTCCCTTTCCTTAGTACTCACTACTTGAATGCTATGTATTTTATCTAGTTATCTTGTCCTTTGTTTCTATCTCTCTCTCTCACTATAATGAACTCCATGAAAGATGGGATTGTCTGTTTTGCTCATTGCTATATCCCGTAAATACAGAGTAGCTTATAGTAGGTGTTCAATAATATTCAACTAAATGAATGTTGAATTCCAATAGTGGCAGAATGAGTTGTGGAGCTGAAAGGTACTGCACCGATCAACTATTAATGCAGCAATTCCCTAGTAGAAAACCGCACTGCTTAAAGGACCACCTGATTTTTCTGGCCTCCTCTGGTTATCACTAAAGCGCAAAAGGATCTTTAAAAATCCTAATGAGACAGCTGTTTTTCCCTCTCACCATCTTTAACAATAGAGATAATAAAATAGGTTGAAAAGCTGTCAAGTTCAAATAAGATCATGGTTATGACAATTTTTTGAAAATTGCCTGGTTGCAGCGTTTACTTACAGCATTTTCAAACAGTTCTGCCAACTCTGTGGGTCTTTCTTCACGTTTCAAGTGTTCAGCAAACGATGGTGTTCGTCCTCATAAGTCAAGTTTAAAAACATAAAAATAAAGTACATTAAAACCAAGTGATTGGAGGATGCCATTCATTGATTTTACTTAGGACTTTGGGCATAATTTAGTTTTTGAAAATTCTGCTGCTAAGAAAGTTGGAAAACAGTTACATTCCCTTAAATTGTACCTAAGAGAAAATAGAACTGCAGAGGAGTATCTTTCTCTTTCTATATAAACAGGAATTTTGCACAACCCAAATCATGCAGAAACCTCCTGGTAAGGACTCCACGGTAGTTACTGAGGGCATTGTATTCTGAGAGATGAGCTTCTTATCACTTTTGGAAATGCTTTAAATTAAAACTCGTCTTGAAACATGACATCTCAACGAGGCTCCCTTCTCACCTTGGAACATCAGCTTTTAAAATAAAGCTGTCATCAGAAGTGTGGAGACACCCACAGCATCACAACTGGGATTAATCTCTGGTTATGCCTATCTAGGTCTGCCTGGCAGGGTGAGTCTACCGCTCGAAAGCGGCACAGAGGAAATCCTGCCTCCCTGGGTTCAGGCCCGGAGTTAGGAGCGGAGATTCGCGGCAGAGGGCCAGAGCCGCGAGCAAACCAGGCTGGGGAGCACACCTAGACCGCGGCTCCGGAAGAGGCCGCGACCCCGACCGGAAAGCCCCCGGCATCGCCCGCAGGAATCACGCCGGGCCTGCAGCTCCAGCCCGACCTCGGGTACCACGCGCCTAAGTGGGAAGCGGCACTGACGCCTGCAGCATCTCGCGAGATTTCGCCGGCTCAGCCCAAGTACTGCGAGTTCACCAAAGCGGGGAAAGAAAAGCCAGCGGGCGAGAGCCTGTGAAGCCCGGGCTGGAGCACTGGGGTGGCAATTGCCGCGGGAGCATCAGCTACTGGCGTGAGGCGAGGCAGGGCCCGCGCACCGTGCGAAGCCCCGTGGCCCAGGCTGCCGGTCCACAGACGGGCGGCCATGGTGCGGAGAGAGGAGAGGCGGCCAGGGAACCCGCTCCTCTTCACCGCAGAGCGCGGCGGGGGAGGGAGGTGAAGGCGTGGGTGGAGGGCGACGGAAGAGGAGGTAACGGCGCGGAGATCCTCTGGGCCACATCACTGAGAAGGCGCGTAGCCGCGCCTGGTCCCCGATTGCGTCGCTCGTGTTGCCCTCACTGCCCGAGGCCCGGCGCGGACTGGCTGGCCGCCATCCTCGCACGGGCCGCTTTCGCGTAGGGTCGCGCAGGAGCCGCGAAGGGCGGGTTCGCTGAGGAGCATCCGCCGCGCGCCGCTGCGGGACCGCGGGTGGGCGGGCTGAGGGGCGGGGGAGCCTCCAGCCCCGCCTCCCGCGTGCTGCTGCTCCGGCCGCCGCTGCCGCCGCCGCAGCGGCTCCGCCGAGGCTTTAAACAGCGGGTCCCGCCCCGCGCCCGCCACACTCGCGCGCTCGCTCGGCTGCCGGTGGCTTCTGTGCCCGCCCGGCTAGCGGCGGCCAGCGGGCGGCGGGGAGAGTGACTCCTTCACCTGGCTTGAGGGCGCGCTGCCAGAGACGTCCGCCGGGCTCAGCAGTTCCGCCGAGGGTCGGGCAGCGATGGAGCCGGGGCCCACGGCGCCCTCCTCCGGCGCCCCGGGACTGGCCCGGGTCGGGGAGACGCCGCCAGCCGCTGTGCCGGCCGCCGCCAGGGTGGAACTGCCCGGCACAGCTGTGCCTTCGGTGCCGGAGGATGCTGCGCCCGGGAGCCAGGACGGCGGCGGGGTCTGCGGCGAGGGCGCTGCGGCAGGCGGAGATGGGCTGGGCAGACCCTTGGGGCCCACCCCGAGCCAGAGCCGTTTCCAGGTGGACCTGGTTTCCGAGAACGCCGGACGGGCAGCTGCGGCGGCGGCTGCGGCTGCGGCGGCGGCGGCGGCGGCGGCGGCGGCTGGTGCTGGGGCGGGGGCCAAGCAGACCCCCGCGGACGGGAAAGCCAGCGGCGAGAGCGGGCCGGCTAAGGGCAGCGAGGAGGCCAAGGGGCGCTTCCGCGTGAACTTCGTGGACCCGGCCGCCTCCTCTTCGGCTGAAGACAGTCTGTCAGATGTGGCCGGGGTCGGAGGCGAAGGGCCCAACGTGAGCTTCCAGAACGGCGGGGACACGGTGCTGAGCGAGGGCAGCAGCCTGCACTCCGGCGGCGGCGGCAGTGGGCACCACCAGCACTACTACTATGATACCCACACCAACACCTACTACCTGCGCACCTTCGGCCACAACACCATGGACGCTGTGCCCAGGATCGATCACTACCGGCACACAGCCGCGCAGTTGGGCGAGAAGCTGCTCCGGCCCAGCCTGGCGGAGCTTCACGACGAGCTGGAAAAGGTGAGCTCGCCCAGCCCTCTTTTTTTCCCCAGCACCTGGTGCATGCTGACCTCGGGATGTGGCTGCAGACTCTTCCCGGGTGAGCTGGCGAGAGTGGACATGCACGACTTGCTGGCATCTCTGGATTCAGCTGTCAAGGGTGGAATTGCAGAGGAATGTAACTTAATCTCATAAAAGTTTGCAGCGGGTTTGGCTAGTTACATGATACTGGAGAGACTGCCTTTAACAACCTTCCCCATCCAGTTATGTGTCTCGTGTACACTTTCTTTCTTACCCACGCTTAACAGTCACCACCCCTCTGAATGACAGTTGTGTTTGTGGGCCCCTGAGAAGGGACTGTGCAGGAGGTTTAGGTGAGGACCTCTCTTGGGAGAGGCTGGAGAGCACCTATCAGCTGTGTCCTTTTTAAAGATTGTATTATGTGGCTTATGCACGCCTACTAGGGATCCCAAGAGTGGGGACGTTGGTGTTTGAAGGAAAATTTTAACAGAGTGTGTTTATGGTCTATGAGTTATTAAAGCTCAATTCTTGCAATCTTGAAGATGCAAAGGATCATAGAAATCTTAAGTCTTGGGACACGCTGTTCCTGATAATGACATAAATCTATTTTTTTTTTTTTTTTTGCAATGAAAACGTTTTGGGAAAGGTCTATATTTTAAAAAAGGTGGGGGGAGGAGGGGCGAGTCTTTAAAGAAAGAAGGGAAACAGGAGACTTGGTTTTTTTATAGAAGATGACCAGAAAGACCTTTGGGGTCTTTGTGTAAGCCGTTATACTTTGTAAATAGAAAACCATCCCCATAAACTCATTTATTTTTGTAAATCTATATTTTAGGGTCACATAAGACTTATTTCTTCAGTGTTCAATATCATTGTTTTGGGATAACATTGGTACTTTTGAGATTTTATTAATGTTTAACTTTGTTATGAGCCGGGATTACTTGAAGTCTTTCCTTTACAAGTGTATAATGACTACATTGATGGAATTTTGTGAACAAGAGGATGGTATCACATAGGTTGAAATGATCATAGTGTGGAAAAGTTTAAATCCAGTATGTGATTTCTTTTGGATATAATTATTTGGTCTCATACAGTCATTTCATACAAGACTGTACTTGTCCCAGTGTTTGATAATGTAACATTCACACCCAGATAATTACAGAGGTCCCAACTCTTACAGCTTATTGATTGTTTAAAAGCCTGACATCATTTAGCTTTAGATAATACTATTCTTGTTATTGCATTGTGGTATTTTGTCATAATCAGAAGCAAAACAATGTCTAAAACGTTTCTTTTATTCATACTTCTGTAGTTTCTTTCACGTCTCTTTTTTTCTTTTCAAAACTCAAAAATCATTGTAGACAAAAGTAGATAAGGAGCTGGCAATTTACCTTTTCTTAGAACGTTTTTACTAATGAAAATGTTATACAGATATATTTTAGATTTATTTTACCAAAGCCAAGTAGGTGAACAGTAAAGCGATCTATATTTGCCCATACATTTTAGAAAGACTTCCAGGTGAAAGGTATATATCTTGAGCTGATATACTTCCTGGGGAAGTTTTTGCTATTTTAAATTATTTCAACAAAGCACTTCAAGTTCTCTAAAACTTTAGATTGTGTGTGTTTGTGTTTTTTGCTTGACTTTTTGGTTCAAAGTGTCTGAAAAACAACACCTGTATTGTTACCTGTACGGTAGTTGAAGAAGTCACCCAACCTCTCAGCTTGAACTTTTCAGGGTTGTCATGAAGATTAGAAAAAAATGCAATAAAAGTGATCATGTTCAGTGCCTGAAAAATAATGGCTGGAGTAGTTATTATTTTCCTCTTACAGTGGCCCTTCAGAAGACTCTAGGATCCCAATTTTAGATTCTCTGAATTCTTATGTTATTAGGTGACTGGAGTGTATAAAATGTTATATCCAGTTTCATTTATGCAACAGGTAGATAATTCCTCACAGTTTTTTACCTTTTGCCACTCATAATCTTTATGGCCACTGTTTTATTGGGTTAACTAATAACTACATGTTGAAGATAATTTTGCTTAGAATTTTAGCAGATGGATTAAATAAATGGTGTTAAGTAGTACAAATATGACTATACACCGCTGTTGAAGGAGGTGCAGACAGGTGGGGTGATAAAGTAGGTTGGCTGGATCCCTGGAAGTTGTCCCTTACTCTGTCTAAATTGACTTCTACCTCTCTAACACTTTGTCTAATGATTTTAGCCTTCAGTGAATTATAATATTTAGAATTTCTGTAACACCTAATTCTAGCAGTTGACTGATTGGCATATACTCTACTTTGGTCTACTAAGTGTGTAAGTATCTACCATGGGACTAACTCTGTTGGGAACTATAGAAGAACAAAAGAAGTAAAAGACCTCCGAAACTTGTTAGGGAAAAGGACTGGATTATCTTCCCTCCAGTTGAATTCCTTTCATTATCCATCACTGACTTTTTAAAAGTATTTTACCTAGAAGTCCAAGTGTAGGGGAATAGATAAATATCCTTGGTGCATCTTGCTGTATTATATAGCCATTCTAGTTAGTACTGGTGCTCATGAGTTCTCCATTTATTAAATAGTTATTGGGGAAGGGAATATCTTAGATGTTGGCAACATGTTTGTGACACTGTGGGATTATGTGGTGATTAGCAAACCTGCTTCTGCCTAGACATTAACAAAATAGTTGGACAGATAACATAGTTAATAACTTTTTTTTGGTATTATGTAAGAAAAGGATACTTGTAAAGATATAATAGGGCCTAATTTTAATTGGGTTTTGGGAAGGCCTTTTTTGAGAAGTATGACATTGAAGCTGAGACCTGAAGAGTAAGTTGATGATTGGGTAGACTGACAGTCCAGACCAAAGGGCAGCGTACATGAAGGTAATGCGGTGAGAAAGAATGGTATATTCACATAACTAAAGGGAGATCAGTATTTTTCATTATAAACGTAGTGGGACGCTATTGAAGAATTTTGTGTGAGGTAGCCACATGATCCATTTTGTTTTACCATCTGTAGGCTCTGGGTGGAGAATGGATTGGCAGGGGCAAGAATGGAAGCAAAGAGACTCAAGTGATTACTGTGGTCTGGGTGAGAGATAGTAAAGGTTGGTGGCAGAAAGGATTAGATGTGGGAGTGATACAGAAGCTGACTTTCAGATTTTAAACTTGAGAAACTTAATAGATGTTGGTACTGTTGTTTAAGGTGAGAAAGATTGGAGGAGGAGTAGATCTGATGGTTGGGAGAAGTTTGTGTTTCAGGCTATTCTGTTTGAGTAGCCTGTAAAGACATTTATTCCAAGTGTGTATGTTTATATATAAAGGTTTGGTTGCTTAAAGTCATGGACTAAATTACTTAGGGAGAGTGGTAGATAAGATAACAGAAAATAGGGTCTGGTATTGGACCTGGAGATTGCTTAAAGTTCTATTAGAGATTGAGGAGCCCCTAGCAAAGGAAATTAAGGAAGAGCTGCCATACTGTCAAATAATCTGGAGAGCAGTGTTGGAGGAAGCTGAGACAAAATGGTTTATAAAAAGGCAGAAACTGTTCAAAGCTCATGCAAGGAATTGATTTAAAAATGTGTATACGTACATACAGACTCACCCACACATAGAGTGAAAACTCAAAGTATGGATATTTGGCCCTACAGGAAGAAATAAAAAGTGGAGCATAACAAGGAAGTATTTGATAGACATCTTCAACGTGTTTGATGGAATGCAAGATTATCAAATGTGGAAAGTAGAGTGGTGGACAATCCATACTAGCTCTGAGTGGATTTAAAGCATTATTAAAATAGTTTTTGTTTTTGTTTTGTGTTTTACCATTTTGAGTGCTAAACCATAATTTCTAATGTTTTTGTTTTTGAAGATAGCATTACTCTTGCAGTTGTCCTTGGGCCAAAGCTTAGGAGCCTTTTGCTGGTGGTATGTCAAGGGTTTCCATATGGTTCCTCTATTTTTGCCTTTCTCATTAACAAGGGGAAAGGTCAAGGGAGCAACTATATTATCTTTTATATGTCACATTGCTTGCTGGATTTTCATTAATTTCTAAGAAACAGGTCTTATACACATTTTACTCAAGATAAAATGGGCTAATAGAAGAAATGGGCTGGGTGCGGTGTCTCACACATGTAATCCCAGCACTTGGGGAGGCCGAGGTGGGCAGATCACCTGAGGTCAGGAGTTCAAGACCAGCCTTACCAACGTAGTGAAACCCTGTCTTTACTAAAAATATAAAATTAGCCAGGTGTGGTGGCACATGCCTGTAATCCCAGCTACTCGGGAGGCTGAGGCAGGAGAATCGCATGAACCCGGGAGGTGGTTGTTGCGGTGAGCCAAGACTGCACCATCGCACTCCAGCCTGGGCAACAAGTGAAACTCCACTTCAAAAAAGAAAAGAAAAGAAAAGAAACAGAAGACATTGCTTAAAAGCCACTGATATAGAAAGTACAGCTGGAGGACAAGCACCATGGTGGGAGCCTGTTGTCCCAGCTACTTGGGAGGCTGAGGCAGGAGGATTGCTTGAGCCCAGGAGTTAGAGAGTGCACTGTGATCATGCCTGTGAACAGCCACTTGTCTTCAGCATGGGCAACACAGCAAAACCCTCTCCAAAAGAAAAAGTGGAACAGCTGGATTTGGATGTCACATCCAGGTTTTTCTGACTTTAATGCTAGGACATATTAGCAACAGGTTCTTCTCTTTTTCTCTCTTCTTTTCTAGCCCTTAGACCTGTTCTAAGATAACAAAGATGTTGAGGGGGACCTCTTGGGGATTACCAGCACCATTTCTCTACCTTGAACTCCTGAGAGTTGAATGATTATGTAACTGACAGAAATGAGGAGATGTGATGATTTAAATGTTGACTATTACGGCTTCTTCATTAGCATCTTTGTGATTTTTTTGTTTTCATACAGAGAATAGGCAGTTAATAAAGATTTGTTCATGAAATGTACAAATCAGGTGAGCAGTTCCTGTCACTTAACAAGGACTTTAAGCAAAACATTAAAAAGTTACAATATCTCTTCTAACACTGAGCTGCTTCTTTGAGTAGGCTGTGCTGATGTCTGATCAAGAAATTTCACACACACTTTATCATTTCAGTATATAGCTTTAGTCCTTGCAAGTCATCCTAGAGGAACAAGAATGTGTCTCACCAGGATAGGGGGAAGAGTAGAGTAGTATCCAGGACTGGGTAAAGGTGGGACACTGATGAGAAATATTTACATGTGGCAAAGTCAAATTTGGCTGATTTCACAGTTTTGCCGTGCGCTCTACCCTGCTAAACCCATGCCACTTGCCATTAAAGCCAGGCTTACCCATAATACTGTACGCATTCTTCCCGGTATACACTGACTAAATTAGTTCTACAGTGTGGCAAACAGGTAAAATTATAGTTACTGGTTTGTTAAATAGTTGAATTTACGAAAACAGCTTTTAATTTTTAGCTTAAAAATGTTAATTTCCTGGGTTGAAGGAAAGATAAATTTTGGGATTTAAAATATAGCAAAAAATCAGTACACTGCTAATCATAATTGATATCTTCTCTGTGTATATTTATATTTATATATTTTAGAATCCTGTGAGGCTAGAATTTAAAGGACCAAAATGAGTTTCTTGGTTTTTATGTGTTGAGTGTGTTTGCTTTCGATGATTTTTCCTTATACTTTTCATATGTATATTTGGGAAGTCTATAGTATAGTTCCATGCTGAAGTGAAATAAATGTGAACCCAGTTATTCAACAAATCCTTATTGAGCGTCAACAACAACATTGTTCTAAATGCTGGAGATATAGCAGTGAACAAAACGAAGTCATGGGCTTTCATTCTAGTGGTAGGAGATAATAAACAGGTCAGATGTAAATACTGTGAAGAAAATGTAGCAATGAGGAAAATTAAAGGTGACTAGATGATGGCTGGGGTGATGCTGTTTTAGCATTGTTAGGGAAGACCTCTGATATGTGAGCAGGCATTAGAAAGAAGTGCCATGCAAATACCAGGGAAAGAACACTCTAGGCAGGGGAACATTAGACACCAAGACCCTGAGATAGATGGGAGTGTGGTTAGTGTGACTGAGAGACAAGCAGGTTGGCGAAGTAATGAGGCATTAAAACACAAAAGATACTAGTGAAGAAGTCATAATAATCAGTATTTATATCATCACATCTCATTTCTGTCAGTTACATAATCATTCAACTCTCAGGAGTTCAAGGTAGAGAAATGGTGCTGGTAATCCCCAAGAGGTCCCCCTCAACATCTTCGTTATCTTAGAACAGGTCTAGGATATAGAAAAGAAGAGAGAAAAAGAGAAGAACCTGCTGCTACTATGTCCTAGCATTAAAGTCAGAAAAAAAAAAGTCTGTGATAGCAGAGAAAGTCAGTGGGTAGTGAGGACCAAATAATGTAGAACCTTGTACATCATGATAAAGACTTAGGATTTTACTCTGGGTGATTTAGGGGAAGACATTGTAGGGTTTTGAGCACAGATTTGACATGAACTGACTTACGTTTTAAAATACCACTCTGATTGTTGTGTAGACAATATAGTGTAAGCGGGCAAGAGTAGAAGGCAGGAAACCAGTTAGAAGCCTACTGCAATGGTTCCATAAAGATAATAATGGCTTTTACTGAGGTGGTAGGGATTTTTAGAATGAGAGGTGTTCAGATGCTGGATGTGTTTCAAAGGTAAAATTGTTGGGATTTGCTGATGGTTTCGATGAAGGATGTATGGACAGAGTAATACTAGGGTTTCCCCCCTATTTAGAATGGAGTTGATATTAGTGGAGAAGTCTGTTAAGAAGGGCAGATTTGGGAGGTGGACTCAAGATTGGGTTTCATTCCACAAATTAGTTCTCCAATGAAGCAAACAGGTAAAATTGCACTTACTGGTTTATTTAATAGTAGAACTTAAGAAAGCAGCTTTTAATTTTTAGCATAAAAATATGCCTTTGCTTTTCTGGTGAAACTGTGAAAACTAGTTGTTTTTCAAGTACTGTACAAAGGGGCGGGAAACTAGTGAGTTGATTCCACAAAGTGAAAGCCCACTGAGGGTGAACAACAAGGAAAATTACTTAAAATACTGAAGTTAAAAACGTATTACTGGTTTCTCATTTGAAAGCTACTATTTTCTGAGGGCCTCCTTTGTCTTTTTCCATTTTTCACTGAGATCTCTACCAATGCTATCTTGAAGATATTATGAAAAACTTACAGCTGATAGAGAACATGGGGATTTCTAATTGAAAGAAAGGGGAAAGCTGAAAAGCAAAAATAGCTTAGTGGAATGTTGACTCTCAGCAGAAGCTAATTATGGCTAGTGCATTGATAATATCATTGGGCTCAGAAATTTCTCTGCCTTAATTTTTTTTAAAAAAATTCTATGCTTTTTCTGAATAGTCACAAATTAGATATTCATCTAGGTTGAGAATTCTAGAAAGCTGTGGGATAGTTCTTTGTTGGGTCAGTGTGAATTATTTCTTCCATCAATTTAGCTTCAAACAGAATTTAGTATGGTATGCTAGCCATTTTGGAGACTTGCAGGTGGGGAGTGTAGGTGGTGTGGTAGGGTAGGCTTGAGTATTCCAGTACGGAAATACCTAGAGAACCCCTATCATCTGAGACCTACCCTTCCCACAGCCTTCTCTATTAATATCAGTTTCTTTCTAAATAGGTATTACTCTATCCATACATCCCCCATCCAGACTATCAGCAAATCCCAGCAATTCTACCTTTGTAACACATCCAGCATCTGAACACCTCTCATTGTATCAGTCACTACCACTTTCGTATCATTAAGATGATATAGCCATTATCATCTTAATGGAACCATTGCAGTAGTCAAGATGAGAAGAAGGGGGATGATTAAAACATTTAGCTACAATTCAAGAATTGGGCTACAGGACTGGCTGTGTCTTGGAAAGAGGTAGGAAACTTCACAGCATGACTGGGCTGAGGGCTCCAGTCCCAAGTTTAGACTAGCACTTGTTGAGATTATGGCTTTTTACCATTTAAGGTCTTTATCAGTCCCGTCCAATAGAAATATAATATGAACTACATATGTTGTTTAAAAAAGTAAAGAAACAGGCAAAATTGATTTATAATATACCTGTATTTTATTTGACACTCTGTCTAAAACATTGTAGATACAATGA
This sequence comes from Cacajao melanocephalus, assembly GCA_963573385.1. Classification (NCBI taxonomy): domain Eukaryota; kingdom Metazoa; phylum Chordata; class Mammalia; order Primates; family Pitheciidae; genus Cacajao; species Cacajao melanocephalus. Next base: position 57,536 of record CAUYLG010034422.1, on the reverse strand, counting down.
ATATTAAAACATTTATAATGAGATATCTCAATTTATTTTTCTTGTACCAAGTTTGAAATCCCATGTGTGTTTTTCACATACAGTATGGCACATCTCACTTCAGACAAACATTTCAGTAATGCTGAAGTAGTAGCTCCCTGTGACCTTTGGTTATTGTATTGGACAGTGTAGATGTAAACAGTACTTTGCAGTTTGGTTCGGAGGGCCTATGATTTTTATTTTTTTTTTTGGATAGTTAACCTGTCAATAGTTTACTTCCTTTAAAAAAAATTCGGATAGCTTCTATCTGACAGAAAAAGTAGAATCTTTTATTTAACTCCCATTCTTTTCCAGGCACAAACTCGTTCCTTCCTTTCTCAGCCAGACTTGTTGAGAGTCTTGTATATAACTGCTGTCTTTGCTTCCTTACCTTTCACTCAAACAGCTGAAGTGTGCTTCTACTGCATCACTTTGCCTAAATAGTTCTTGTTAAAGTCACAGGTGATCTCCATTCTTATCACAAATTTCTGGAAACTTTTTTTTTTTTTTGGTCACTTTCTTGGCTTCTTAGTTTTCCTTCTCCCTTTCTGGCTCTTTCAGCTTGGCATCCTTTGCCAGTCTCCTCCTTCTCTGACCTGGACATCCTCAAGGCTTGATTTGGACTTTTCTTCCTCATTCCTTTTTTTTTCTCTCCTTATGCTACGTCATCTGTAGTCCAATGACTCCCAACATTTTGTCTTCTACCCATACTCCTCTGAGTTCTGGGTGTCCAATGCTTGCTTGACACTTTTGTTTTATGTCACCTCCAGCTCACAAACTTAGTATTTCCTCCCATTCCCTCCTAAAACAAAATCCTGGCCCTCTGCCAGTGTGTGCTATATCTTTCGGAATGGTACCACTATTCATCATACTGCAAAAGTGAGAAACCTCTGAGTCATCCTTAACACTTTTCTCTCATTCTCTCATCCAGTTAATCAGTGAGTTCTGTCAACTTGAATTTCTAAATATTCTTTTCATCTAAGCTGCTACCATTGCTTAGATGACATTGCATTGAAAGTAATGTCAAAAACTGCACTTACATTTACACCAACGTAGCTGCAGCAATAGCCTTGTAACTGGGCTTCTCATACTCACTATGCTTTCCCATCACTATTGTGCCCAGAATGATCTTTTTAAAACAAAACTGATCATTGTCACCCAATACTCCCTGCATTATGTAGCTCTGGTTTGCCTCTTTTTCAGTGTTTCACTTGGTCAGTGGCACAATAATTCCTTTGGCCATGCAGTCTTTGTACACTGTACTCTCCATGGACTCTTCCTCTCCTTCCCCCATCCCGTACACACACTGTTAACATTCACTTTAAGATTTCACTTCAGTCCTTATTTCCTTAGAGAGGAAGCCTTCATCCTCCAGTCTAGAACAAACTCATTTTCCCTTAGGGGCTTTATTTTAATCAGTGGTAGTATATCTATTAACATGGTTGCTTGAGTTGACTTAAGCTAACTTCAAGCTCCATGAGAAACTGACTTTGTGATTGATCACCATATGTCCCTGGTATCTAATATAGGCCTGACACAGTAGACCCTCAATCAATACATATTGAATAATAGGCCTAATTCTTTACATATTAATGTGGTACAAAAGAATCTTACCTTATATTTGTCATCTAGATTCTCTAAAGGATATTTGGCAGAGAAATTACCCTGTTTTCTACATGCAGCTTTTAAGACCCAAAAGAGCTAAATGACTTGTCCAGAATCATAGACATGTAAAGGCAGCACTGGAGATTGGAGAAAGCATTATTGAGTCTCAGTTGGCATTTATTTCAATATCCTACAGTTATCCTACAATATCCTACAAGAGCTTACTGCATAAGCTTTTGTTATTTTGGTGACTTTTTTTTCTTTTTAAAATACTCATGACAGATGTTTTTACATCCATTGAATATAAAATAGAAAAGATTTAGGTTCCACAGTTCTAGTGTATGGATGTATCTCTTCCTAGTAGAAAAATGTTCAAAAAATTAAGAATAACAAAGTTTCTCATACATTGAATCATAGTTTTTTTTTTTGTATTTCCTCCGCCATCCCCTATCTGTATCTTCCAAACTATGATATAAATTTTTAAATGTAGTGTGAATTGTACTTTCCAGTAACTAGTAACTTGTGGCCGTTAAATTTAACTTTAAATTAACATTGCGTTAAAAATTCAGTTCTTCAGTTACTTGAGTCACATTTTAAGTGCTTAATAACCACATTTGGCTAGTTGTTATCATTGGACAATGGAGATGCTGAAGATTTCCATCATCACAGAAAGATATATTAGATAGTGCTGTCAAGGGAGATGATATCTAAAATAACTTTTTTCCTTCCTTCATTCTTTCTTTATTCCTTCTTTTCTTCCACATTAAATAGTCACCACTAGTTTAAAATCGTTAGAGTCTCATGTTCTAATTTTGCATAGGATCCTTCCTTAAATAAAGGTGCCTAGAACGCATTAGGTCCTCAATGAAGTGTCTGAATCTATGGAATCTGTCTCTTTGTGAGAGTGGAGATTTGGGTCTTTAAAGGTTGGTGAAGAATTTAATATTGTATAAAATGTTAATTTCCAAAGCATTCTTAACTTACATATCTGCATTTGATCTTCAGTTGTTGGGGTAGGTGGGTTTTTAGAAGGTCCTAGAGTAACAGTCCCATTTTGCCAGGCTGTGGTTTGCCTTCAAGCTAATACCTGGTGGGACAGGATCTTTCTGAAACCAGGTCTTGGTCTCCCTATTTTTTTCTTATGGACCAGTGATTCCAAAATTTCTAGAGGAACCACCTGGGGAAAAATGACAGTTTCCCCTTTCCTGAAGAATATGTGCAGTGTTTTGGTTTTATAAACAGGCAAAGTATGTTTTATTAAACTCCTTAGAGCAAGTTTGACCAACCTACAGCCTGTGGGCCACATGTGGCCCAGGATGGCTTTGAATGTGGCCCAACACAAATTTGTAAATTTTCTTAAAACATGAAAATTTTTCTGCGATTAAAAAGCTCATCAGCTATTATTAATGTTAGTGTATTTTATGTATGGCATAGACAGTTCTTCTAATATGGCCCAGAGAAGTCAACAAGTTGGATACTCTTGGAGTATATGTGGTTTTTAGAGTTTTCCTGGTGATTCTTAGAGAGCCTGGTTTGAGAATTGGTGTCCTAGACCATGTTGAGTCTTTGATTACCATATTGAGAGTACAGAGTCATTTGTTTTCGCTGATGTGCTGATTTTCAATTTTGAAATACCCTGATATAAACAAGTACTATCTAACAAAGATCTGGCTTTAATTATTAGAAAACTGTGTACTGAATTGAATTAAGTTGTCAATGAAACATCTGATATGTTTCAGGTTTTCTGTAGCCTGGGCATGACAACCTTGCAAGCTAGTTAACAGATGGACAGACTCAGAAGCTACTATCAATTTGAAAGTGGTAAACACTGGATATTAGGAAAGGTAATAGGTATTAATACCTAACTATTTAGTGGTATACCCTGGATATTACAAAAGATTAAGAAAAACGTCTATGTTTTTACTCATTAAGTATGAGCAAAACATGATATGTTGCTCATTAAGAGTATTATTCAAATGCTATAGGGTTATCAGACATACAAGAATAAATGTTAAGTTTGAATCCTGATGAGTTATTGTGGAATATTTGGGTCTAGATATTACCATCTTTATTTTTTTATAAAACCTAATGGTTTCAGGCATAACTTATCAGACTTGATATTTTGGAAACTAAGTGTTATGGCAAATGACTCTTGATTCTATAGGAAGATTTTTTTCTTTGAAAATTAAAATGTGATATTGCTTTTCATTTCTTTAATCAGCAATTTGAATCTCATTATTTCAGTTTAAAACTGTCATGAGAATTGTGTACTCACAATATTTGCAAGTATTTTAAAGGAGAAATGTTTTCTGGCACAGCTGGTCAGGACATAGCCTCAGTACTAACTTATCTATAAATTTCTAGAGATAATAGATTTGCCCAAGATTGGGTTTGGAGAAAATATTATACTGTCTTGCCTGTATCAATCCCAATTATCAGGCAGATTTGCTGATAAGAAACAAAGTTAAGAACTGGTAATTAAGCAAAATAACTGCAATAACAACAAATAGGCCTTCACAATCAAGGGCTTTGTGGCATCTGTACTTTGAGACTGTATAGTTATATTTCATACATAGTTATTAGAAATATGGCTGTCTGGTTTCTAGAACCCAAGGTAGACTGGAAGGGGAACTGACTCGACACTGACAGAGGTGGATCCAGAGAGAGAGAGCATCTTGCAGAAACAGAAGATAAGAAAACCATGAAAAGTGGAAACAAAGTTCTCAGAATTTTGACATTGCAACATCTTCATCTAGCATAATGCTAATGAAAATGACAATGTTGTAAATCTCAATACAAAAAAAGAGTCAGTGAACTGTACAATTTTGGAAAATTTCAGTCTCAAGCCTTCCTAGAATATTAGATTTTAAGAGTCTGAGGATTAACCTTTTTCAAAACCAACACTTAAAAATTGTATTTCAAGTGTTTCATTGTACTTTGCTTATTTCAGATGTTTCCTGTTTCATTAGGAAGAGGAAATAATATAGAAAGTTTGAGAAATTGAGAAAGTAACTTAAATGCCTCAAACCCTTAACCTTTTTGCATTTTTGTGTACAACTTTAAACTACAATTTTATGTCCTAATTTCCCTACCTAGCATTAAGTAACATTAGTAAATAAGTAATCAAAGTTTCTTGTAGCACCTATAGAATATTTGTATAGTTATAATACTTTATATGTACCATACTTGCTATTTCATGCTCTTTGTACACTGTTTAGTCCATTTACATTTATTGTGATTTGGTTGTAATTAGGCCTGACATGTTGTTTTCTATTACCTATTTTTTTCTTGAATCCTCCTTTCCTGCCATTTTTTTTGTGCTGTTTGTTTTTTAGCATTTTATTTAATTCTTATATTGAATTTCTAGTTATATATCTTTGCATTATTTTTTAGTGGTTACTCTATATGACTATTGAATTCCTTCAGCTAAAATACAGGAATTTTAGGAGTACTTTTTCTTTCCTTAGTGCTCTTGTCATCTGAATGATAAACATGTTGCACTTGTTGCTTTCAACAGTTACATGGCTTTAAACAAAGAGAACATAAGAATATATATGGTTTTTAAATATTTTCATTTAAATGTATTCTTTTTTATTTATCAGACTGCTTCCCTTCCTTGGGCACTTCTTGTAATAGAGGACAGTTGGCAACAAGTTCTCTTAGTTTTTGTTTATTTAAACATGTCTTTATTTTACTGGAGTTTTGAAGGATAGCTTTGCTGGATATAGACTTATAAGTTGACAGCTTTCTTTCAGCCTTTTCATTATGTCAGTTCAGTGTCTTCTGGTCTCCATTGTTTCTGGTAAGTCAGGCAACTGTGTAAGATGTTGTTTTTCTCATTGCTTTCCAGATTTTCTCTTTACCTTTGGCTTTCAGCAGTTTGTACCTCAAGATTTTCTTTTTTTGTGTATCCTTTGTAGGTTTGTTAAGTTTCTTGAATCTGTAAGTGGATGTTTTTCACTTTTCCTTCTTCTGCCATTTCCATTCTGCTATTACATCCACCTAATGAATTTTTCTTTTTAATTATTTTTTTCATGAATTTCTTTAAAAATTCCAGGTCTGTTTCTAACTTTTAAAATATAATCTTCCTTTCTCTATTAGATTCCATCTCTTGTTACTCATTGATATTTTACCTTTTTTAAAAAACATTTATTACAGCTATTTTTGGAGTCTTTGTCTCCTGAATTTAATGTGTGGGCCGCTTGGAGGTAATTTCTAATGACTGCTTTTTTCTTTTTCTTGAGTGTGTGTTACATTTTCCTGTTTATCTGGATGTCTAGCATTTTTTTTGGTTGGAAACTGGCCCTTCAGATACTACATTATAGTGATTTTGGGTTTTGGGGTTTACTTTCAAAAATATTCTTTTGAACATTATTGTTGTTGGGTTTTTATTTTTTATTTTTATTTTTGTTTTAAAAGGCACTTTTTATCTGGCTCAAACTGCACACTCTCTACCCCCACCCGCACCTCTCCCCATACAATAGCTGATATCCCTGTTCTGTTTTGTTTATGTTTTGTTTTTTATGGTTTCCAGGTACTTATTTTTTTTAGCTTGGTCCTGGTGGTCTCCCCTACATTTGTGTGATTTGGTGGCCAGCAGAGATTCAGGGGCTTACCCTTGCTATCATTCTACTTTTTCTAAATATTTTCACTTAATTTCCAATTACTGTGTTGACTTTGGTCTCTATTTTCTGATATTTCAAGTTAGTAGGGCTTTACCCTCAGCCATTTAAGCTATATGCAGTTGAGAAAAGCTCTCCATTAAAAAGAAGCAAAGTCACAGATCTCACAAAGTGTAGCTACATCTATTGAGAGTATTTTCTTTTCTGTCTTTGCTTCTTTTTCATTTACCCTGGTTTCTTATCCATGTACATACAGTCATGTTGCTTGACAACTGGGATGCTTTATAAGAAATACATTATTAGGTGAGTTTATCATTATGCATAATGATACAAACCTAGAGAGCATATTCTACTACACACCTTGGCTATATGGTATAGCCTGTTGCTTCTAGGCTACAAATCTGTACAGCATGTTACTGTATGGTGGTTGGAACATAATAGTATTTATGTATCTGAACATAGAAACCTAAACCATAAAAATACAGTGTAAAAGATAAAATGGTACACCTGTGTGGGATACTTACTATTGAATGGAACTTGTAGACTAGAAGTTGCTCTGAGTGAGTGGTGAGTGAATGTGAAGGCCTAGCACGTTACTGCACACTACTATAGACTTATAAACACTGTAAACTTAGGCTACATGAAATTTATTTAAAAATATATTTTTCAATAAATTAATCTCAGCTTGTTTTAACTTTTTACTCTATAAACTTTTAGATTGTTTAAACTTTTTGACTCTTTTGTAATAACATTTGGCTTAAAACACAGACATTGTACAAGTGTACAAGAATATTTTTTCATATCCTTATTCTGTAAACCTTTTTCTGTTTTTTAAATTTTAGGTTTTTTTCTTTTAAACATTTTTTTGTTAAAAACAAAGACACAAGCACAAACATTAGCTTAGGCATATAAAGGTTCAAGATCATCCATATGATTGTCTTTCACCCCCACACCTTGTCCCACTGGAAGATCTTCAAGGCCTATAACACATGGAGCTGTCATTTCCTCTAATAACAGTGCCTTCTTCTGGAATACCTCCTGAAGGATCTGCCTGAGGCTGTTTTACAGTTAGTTTTTTTTTTTTTTTTTAAATAAGTAGGAGTAAGCACTAAAGCAATGATAAAAATTGTAAGTACATAAACCAGTAACATACTTATTATTATCAAGTGTTATATACTGTACATAATTATATGTGCTATAGTTTTATATTACTGTCAGCTTAGTAGGTTTGGTTACACCAGCATCACCACAAACACATGAGAAATGCATTGCACTATGCTCTTACAATGGCTACCACGTCAGTAGGAGAGGAATGTTTTAGCTCTGTTGTAATCTTATGGAACTATTGTATATGTAGTTCATTGTTGACAGAAACATCATTATGTAGCATATGAGGGATTTAAGTCTTAGCATTTCTGCTTAATAGTTTGACCTCTAGGAAATGGACTTCACCTCTGACCCTCAGTTTCCTTATATGAAAAATGGTAAAGATGATAGGGCTTGAGTATCTCTAATCTGATATGCTCCAAAATCTAAAACTTTCTGAGTTCTGACATGGTGCTCAAAGGAACTGCTCGTTGGAGCATTTCAGATTTAGGAATGCTGAACCCCAGTAGGTATAATGCAAATACTCCAAAATCCAAAAATATCTGAAACACTTCTGGTCCTATGCATTTTGGGCAAGGGATACTCAACCAGTATGCATAGTAAGAAGTATCATAAATTCCTGTGAGAAATACATGAAAGACCAAGTATATCTTATGTATCCAGGTGTATAATAAAATGTAGTTTTTAATGGTTCTTTATACATACTGCTTTTCCAGAGTTTTACCCATTTATGATGCTACTAGACATGTACTTCACTATCTTCTTACAACTTTTGGTTCATCTTTAAAATAATTTGAAAGGTAGATCGCACCATTATTAGTTGATACTGAAAGATATAAGTTTTCTGGTAATTCAAAGTATTTTCAAGCTTTTAGTTTGTTGACACTGGCAAGTTCTGTGGGATTTGAAGCAATGCTATTCCTAATGCATTTTGTTGTAACTCAGTCTTGGTTAGTAAAGAATATGATGGGCTAGGTAGAGGACTGAATTCTTTGTAATCAGCAGTTCTGACTTGGTTCATTGTAAAGTCACATAATCACACCATCCACTTTTATCTGTGGCACTTGAGTTTTGAGCTTTGCATTAATACCAGTGGATATTAATAGAGCATTGTTAACCAGAGCAGATTGGATTCCTATAAAACAATACTTTGTTTTCAAAGAGTAGTCTGTATGGGGAGCATTACACTGAATACACCAATCACCGACAGCACGGATAGGAAATGTTCGTAGCTTTGGGATGATATAATTGGCTAGTACTTGATTGAAAAAAAAATGTTAGAACAATTGTTAGAATAAACCCAGCCACTTTGGGGTCAAAATTTGCATACATATGCACATATTTTAGTTGCTAAATTAGCTATGATTCATGATATTAATGTAACACTTTGACTTACCTAGTATTAAGCAGATGCTGTTAAACCATGTAAGAAATTTTGATCTTTAAAGTATCTTTAATAACATTTTAATTCAGATGTTTGTAGGGTGCAAATAGCATTTTTTGGTGGACTTTTAATATTTTTGAAATAAAATTTTGGGTTTATTTAAATCAACAGTAAGCTGCTTGTCAAGAAAGTAATACATTTTTGTATGTTAACATTTAGTTTAGTGCCCTAAAATAAAGATCCCCACTCTGCTGGCTGTTACTAACCATTATTTAATTTGCTTAAGTAATGCTGGGCCCAGAGGTTTTTGTTTCTGTTCTCAGACTATGTAATCTCATATTAACCCTAGGCATTCCTTTTGTAAAGTGTGTATCCGTTGCCACTAAGGCAAATAGGAAAAACTTTTATCATCTATTAAACAAATTTTTAGTGTCAGAGAAGTTGTGAAACATTTCTAGTACTGTGACCATTGGTCTTTAAAGCCACATTCTTGTGCTATACTCTGTTGGCTTGGCAGATGGTGTGGGTGATAAATCCTTTAACACAACCATGCAGAATGATGATTTCATATTTGTATGTGAAAGTCCGTGCTTTTTTTTAATCTTTCAGAGGTAATCTTAAACTCTGCCAATATCAAATTATAAGAAGCTATGTAGTAGAGTCTAGATTAGTAATGATTTACAGTATTTATTTTTATGTATTTTTTTAACATCTAGTTTTAAGCTCACAGTATGGGCGGTTGCAATAGTAGATCACTTATTTGTTGTTTATAATAACAGCCAAAATTTATTACACTCTTAACTCTGTTAATATGAGGCAGTGTACTAAGCATTTAACACATTTTCTCACTTAATGTTTTAAAAGTATATTTTATTGTGGAATCTAAAAATAACATGAGATATAAATGTATAATGTAAGTTATCAAGTGAACATCTATGTAATCACCACCCAAATCAAAAAATAGAATGTCGCTGGCACCCTAGAAATTCTCTGTGCACCGCTTCTAATTCGTTCACAAAATAGCTGCTGCCCTAACTTACAGTGATCACCTCTTTGGGGATTGGTGTTTTTTTTTTTTTAATGGTATTTGTCATCTTTATGTATTCCTGAAGACTATCTGTCTAGATTTTTACTGCTTTAAAAATTTATGTAAATGGAATCATACAGTGTATTTTCAATCTGTCATCTTTTGTTCACTCTTAGTTTGTGACATTCATTTATGTTGTGTCTTTGTAATTCACTCTTTTTTTTTTTTTTTTTTTTTTTGAGAGAGTCTCACGCTATTACCCTGGCTGGAGTGTAGTGGTGTGATCATGGCTCAGTGCAGCCTCAACCTCCTCGGCCCAAGTGATCCTCTGGCTTCAGCCTTCCAAGTAGCTGGGTCTACAGGCAGGTGCCACCACACCTGGCTGACTTTGTTTTTTTTTTTGTATTAATTATTGAAATGGGGTTTTGCCTTGTTGCCTAAGCTGGTATTGAACTCCTGAGCTTAAGTGATCCACCTGCCTTGGCCTCTCAGAGTGCTGGGATTACAACTATGAGCCACTGTGCCCACCCCTCAATTAATTCATTTCAATTGCTGTTTATCTTCAACTGTATAAATATACTACAGTTACTTTATTTTGCAGTTAAGGGTGTTTGCGACGTGTCTAGTTTTTGGCAATTTTAAACAGTGCTGGTATGAACGTTTTTATAAAAGTATCTTGCTTCATGGGAGTATTGTATATCTCTTAAGGATATGCTGAGGAGTAGAATTGCTAGGATAAAGGTATGCATTTTTTCAACTTGAAAATAATGCCCACACTTTTTTTTCCCGAAATTGTTTTAACAGTTTATATTCTCACCAGGAACATATGAGAGTTTTTGTGTTCTGTACAATTATTGTATTTTCTCACATCTTCTCAGACAGTATGGGGTAGATAATATCCCTATTTCGCATATGTTGGAACTGAGAACCAGAGGGATTAAATAACTTGCCAAAACACGCATTGCTAGTGAGTAGCAGAGCTGGGATTTGAGCCCACCTCTGACTTGAGAACAGATACTCATTTCACTATACTATTTCAGGACGTTATTTGGAAAACAGATTCCTCATGAAAGCTCAACATTCATTTACCATATCTTTGATAAAAAATGACAGGAAAGGTCTGTGTTGTTGTGGACCTTCCATTTTAAAACTTATTGAGGGAATGCATAGATTACAAAACACCAAGTAAATAAAAAGATAATTACAGAGTATGTTATGTGTCATGAAGGAAATAAAAGGGACTGAGAAGAAATGATACGTTAGGTGTTTTGGGAAGGAGAAGGCTGCATTTAAACCAAGACCTGAAGGATGAGAAAGAGCCAGCCATCTTCAAAGTGCATTTAACCGGCAGAGGGAAAAGGCAAACCAAAAGTCCCTCAGGAGAAAATACTTTAAAACCAGTATTTCAGCAAAAGAACATTATATCAAATTAAACATTTTAGTTAGAACTCTTAATTATCTAACTTAAAGGATAAAAGTTTGGGGGATTATAAAATTCAAGGAAAATAGGAAAGTGGTCTATGGAAAAATACAGCATTATCACTTCTGTAACAATCAGACTAATACTGCGTTTTCTTTAATCATGTCAAAATGTACTATGTTGGTAACAACATATTTATGACAGATCAAAATAATTCCTTGATATTATTTTATTTTTCAGGCCTTCCTGATAAAGGCATGGATGTACAGGTAGACCCCCGGGGTCCAGAAGTTGCAGTAGGAAAATATCTAAGGGAAGAAAGAACCTAGTTTGACCTGGAACATAAATTAAAAGGAGATGCTAGCTTGAGCAGCTAATGATGATTTTTTTAATTGGAAAAAAATTCTAGGTAATGTAAAAACCTAATGATTGGCCTATTTTACCTATCCTCTCTACCAGAATAGCCTCCAAATAAACTTCCAAAGTTAAATACAAAACTCTATCTAGTACACAATTTCATACTTAAAACATTTGAGTCTGGGTGCAGTGGTTCATACCCATCCATGCTTATACTCATAATCCCAGCACTTTAGGAGGCCCAGGCGGGTGGATCACTTGAGGTCAGGAGTTTTAGATCAGCCAGGCCAACATGGTAAAACCTATCTCTACTAAAAATACAAAAATTAGCCGGATGTCGTGGCAGGTGCCTGTAATCTCAGCTACTCAGGAGGCTGAGGCAGGAGAATCACTTGAACCCGGGAGGCGGAAGTTGTAGTGAGCTGAGATCGTGCTGCTGTACTCCAGTCTGGGCAACAGAGCAAGACTCCATCTGAAAAAAAAAAAATATTGATATGCCTTCTCAGGTGGGTTTTCTGGACACTTTAGCAATTCTTCTTCAAAGGTAGTCCGGTACAGCTGTTAATAACAATCCTGTATAGCAGTTTCATAGATGCTGTGTACCCTGGGAGATATTTTTACAAAGTACAGAATTTAAAAAATCTTCCTCTGGAGCCATCCCGTGCAGAACTTCTGAGGACCATGTTAGAACCCCTTAGCGTCTGTAGTTTTGGGAACAAAGGAATGAGGGAAGTAGATACCTAGAATAGACACAAAAATTGTGCAAAATAGATACCTAAAATAATTTACCTTGACTCACTTTAATATATGGAATTCTATTGTTTGGAAAATGGTTAAGTGTTTTCAGTGAAACTATCAGGAATTTAAAACTAGATCCAAAAAGAAAAATGGTTTCCCTCTTCATTTTACAGAAGTCACTATTTATAGCACATTGACAAGTTATTTTTCTCTTTTGATGAGGATTAGAATAGAAAATGTAATGAAACATCCAAGTGGTAAGATCAGTATTTAATATACAAGGCTGAAACTCACAAAGGAGGACTGATTTGGAAATGAACCTAAGCCATCACTTGTGACTTAACACATATATGTGATGTTTAAAGTTATGAATCTGGTAAGATAACCATAGAAAATATGGCATGAGCAAGGGAGATGGGTGTAGGACCAAGTGCTAAAGGGACTCCTGCCACTTAACTGCTGGGTAGAAAAGGCTGAAAGAGTGTGTTGTTTCAAGAAAGGGAGTGGCCAACAGTACCAGATGCTACTTTAGGAGTTCAGTGAGACAGGGACTGAAAAATGTTCATTAGATTTAGCAGCCGAGAAGTCATTGGATGTCTTAATAAAAGTATTTTGGTGTTGTGGTGAGGGGAAGCCAGGTTGGCCTGCATTTAAGAATGTGCTGCACTATTAGAAACTTTGGCTAGAGTCAGAGTGCAGTAAAAAGTTAACTATGGTTAAAGGAGAAAGAATGATCAAGTTAAGGTGGAAATTTGAATATACTAGGGAGAGAAAAGATCATCCATAGTGTAAAAATTCTCCTTTTCTCTACATCCCGCAAAGAAGTAATGACCATGAAGGCCAGAGTTTCCATCTTTTTTTGTATTTTCTGTATGCTCAGAAAAGTGTTCATCTCCCTATGTTTTCTGTTTTTCTTTTCATCAGTTTGCATAGCTTCTTTACTAGCATTTTATCCCTGGCCCCTCTCCTAGGTTCCAGTCATACGTTTTTTTTAACTGCTTGCTGGAACTCTTTAATTAATTGTCTCCTAGCTCCTCAAATTCAACATGTTCAATGGAATCATTTCCTTTCTGTTTACTGAGGACCTAGATATCTGGATCTTCCATTCTTTCCTTTATCTCTTCCTTTGTTCCTCCTTTTTTTCTCTCACCTACCCTCAGTCCCTGCTGGGAGACTTCAAATCATAATGCTACTTTTTGAGAGAATATTTTCTGGAATAATACTAAATTTGGTAAGCTTCATTTAATATAAGATTACCCATAAAATCATTTATGTTGCCAATTTTTACTTTATCCATTAGTGTGAAAGATGCAGTAAAAACACAAATCTATCATTTCTGTGAAAATGGCAGAGTGAAGATTTTTATTTATGTACCTTTGTATCAGCATAATTTATAGTTCATAATTGCACACTTGAAGCTCCTTGATTATATGGTTTATACTTTTTTTGTGTGTGGACCAAATGCCATACCTGGTAATTCTCTTATTTCTATTAAACCAATTTATTTAAAGAACAAAAGATGTGTCTTCCACTTGGGTTTCCTGGTATTTCAGAAAATTAATACATTTATGAGCCCAATTTCATTATATTTAAGTCTACTAATTGAACTACAAATAAAAACAGTTACTTGCTTTCGACTTTTGGATTGTATTTTAAAGATAAGTAAAACACTTTTAAAAAGAGAGCTGCCAGAAGATGATAGGAAATACACATTTTTTATTTTGCGTGGACATAACCTTTTTTTAAAAATAAAATACTGGCAAATTTTACTTTGTTATTAGAACATAGTTGTGTGTAGTATGGTGGACAGCTAGTTGCAGAATTATTGCTAGCTCTTCAACTTTGTAATGGAATTCAGTTTTAAACACCCACAGCAAAAATTTTAGGATGCCTGCATACTTTTGCATGCTAAAAAGACACCCACATCAAATCTTAGCCTTGGAAAAAGTAGCCTGCTAAGTACATACATCTTTAGTTTTCTTTTAACAGAGATAGGAAGAGAAATGTCTTTTTTGTGTATATTATAGACATATTTTCTTGTAATACTTGAAGGTTATATATTTTAAAGTCTGCTTTCATTAAAAAACTGAAGAGCATTATGTATTATATGGTGAAAGCTAAGGAACTCCTCTTTAAAGTTCATTGAATTAACTGGCAGACTTTCTTGTTCTGGCTTTATTTGAATAATTGAACAGTTGAATCATTAATCCCTATTCAGAGTCATTTCTCATTATTTGGGATTGTCCCTGACTCTAGTGTTTGAGACAGTGGAAGTACAGTTGAAGTAGGTAGTTACTGTGATTGGGCTACACAGGCTTCTGGTCTCGTGTGTGTGTGTGTGTGTGTGTGTGTGTGTGTGTGTGTGTGTGTGTGTATGTGTGTATTTACTGTTTATGCATACTTCTAACAAGTTTAATGATTACTAGTTTCCATGTTCATACCAGCAAACAGAAGAAAGAATAATAGGCATCTTCATTTTAAGCAGGAAGAGGGCTAACAATAGGCAGGCATATTCTCTGAAATGGGAAGTGACAGTTTGCAGTCTCATACAAAGGAAGAGATGAGAATTATATTATGATGCAGCAATTCCACTCCTAGGTGTACACTCAAGATAAATGAGAACATATTTTCACCCAAAAACTTTAGACAACTGTTCATGGCAGCATTATTCATAGTAGCCAAAAAATAGAACCAGCCCAAATGTCTCAACTGATGAATGAAAAAAAAAAAGGCATATCTGTACAATGGAGTATTATCTGGCAATAAAAAGGAGTGAAATACATGTTATAACATGAATGAACCCTGAAAACATGCTAAGTGAAAGAAGCCATATACAAAGCCCACATATTGTATGAGTCTATTTATATGAAATGTCAGAATAGGCAGATTCATAGAGACAGAAAGTGGTTGGTGATTGACAGGGGCTGGAGGAAGGGGGAATTGAGGTATTTCTTTTAGGGGTGATAAAAATATTCCAAAGTTGATTGTAGTGATGCTGAGAATAAGAATACAACTTTGTAGATATACTAAAAATTATTAACCTGTACACTTTAGTGAATTGTGTGGTATATAAGTTATATCTTAATAAGGTTTAAAAATAATTGCAAATTTGGGCAATTTAAAATTTTATGGGGTTGGTTAGTTCCATATTCCATAAGCCTGGGGACATCCCTTTTATAGTACAGTAAAATAATCATTGGTTGATAATAGTTATGAAACTCTGTGCTTTAAGGAAAATACTTATGTCTTTTAGAATCTCTTTTGAAAAATGTATAAACTGCTATCATAAATGTTTACTATTAAAGTTCATGGTTAAATTCTTGGTTATCTTAAAATGACTCATAGTCCATGTATTTCACATATTTGAGGTTATAGCTATGTCTATTAATGAAAACATGAGAATTAATTAAAAATTAATTATTTTTCTCACCATTACAAAGCCTAGTTAAGATAATTTTCAAAAAATATACTTAATTTTAAATTCATCATTGTCCTGAGAAAGGAGCAGCATGGTTCTCGGCCAGATCAGCAGAACACCTAGTGATCCTCAGCTGGGCGTGCCTGGACATGGGCTGTGATTGTCCTGGGGCCCTGGAAACTTGGTGTGTCTGCCCAGCTTGCCGGGTGGCACTCTTTGGAGTCGCATTGGCCGCTTTTTTTTTTTTTTTTTGAGACGGAGTCTCACTCTGTCGCCAGGCTGGAGTACAGTGGTGCGATCTCGGCTCACTGCAACTTCTACCTCTCAGGTTCAAGTGATTCTCCTGCCTCAGCCTCTCGAGTAGCTGGGACTTCAGGTTCATGCCACTATGCCAGGCTAATTTTTCTTTCTTTTTTTTTTTTTTTTTTTGGTAGTGATGGGGTTTCACTATGTTGGCCAGGATGGTCTAGATCTCTTGACCTCGTGATCCACCCACCTTGGCCTCCCAAAAGTCCTGGGATTACAGGCGTGAGCACTGTAGCAGCTTATCACCTGCCATATTTACAGTGTTGTACTGAAGCAGGACTCTACAATGAACATTTTTATAATGAGCTGCAGTCCTGGAAACACTACATTCCAGTTAAAAGAAACCTGAGCAATCTCCTAGAAAAACTTAAATGGGCAAAAGATCACGATGAAGAGGCCAAAAAGACAGCAAAAACAGGACAGGAATTTGCCAGAAATAATCTCATGGACTATGACATAGTCTGTCATTATTTTAAACTTTTCCAGGAATATTCCAATTTACAAGTGAGTGAGCCTCAAATCCAAGAGGACGTGAAAAGGGTAGAAGCACAGACTGAGGATGACCTCTTCCCTTGCACTTGCCACAGGAAAAAGACTAAAGATGAACTCTGATGTGCAAAGTAACTTCTATTAAAATAATGGTGCTCTGAAGACTCTTCTTAACTAAAAAGAATTTTTTAAAAGTATTCCATGGACAATATAAAATTTGCTGTGTGGTTGTTTGCAGTATGAAGATATATTTCTACTTATGCAGTATTCTCATGACCGTACTTTAAAGTACATCTTTGGAATTTTATAATAAAACCACCTTTATTTAAAAAAAATACTTAATTATTGCATCTAGCTTATACTTCTGTTGCTTCAAAAATCAAAGAATTAACAGTAAGGAATGTAAATATGGAATCTAAGAGCTAATTTAGATTGATAGTACTTTAAAAAAGCATATAGCAATATTGTATTAAATGGAATCAAATGAGTCTACATGGCTGACAGTTGTTGGTTAAGAAAAATGGGAATTTTGATTATCATGTAGATTTTGCACTGTGGTAGCACAGAACTTGCTGCATCTCATTTCTGTTTATATATATATATTTTTTCTCTCTCTGTTTATATATAAATGTAAAATTCTGTTTATACATATAATTCTCTATTATGTATGTATACATATTAATAGAGATAATTAACAATTATATATAATTCTGTTAATATATATAAATATATATTAGATATATATGATATTAGATATATGGATAGAACAAAACTCAAGAAGCACTGAAAGAGAGAGAAGGTCGAGAACAAAAAACTAAGAATTATGGAATCAGACATGAAACTTAAAAACCTAAGGAAACAGTAGTTTTGAAATTCATTGTGTCAACTAATGCATGTCTGAATCAGAAAAAGTATAAAGGAAAGCAGTGAAGAACACTTGAGTAACTGCAGACAAGGAACGAGTAAAAAGAGGAGTTATGAATAATCTTGGGTTCCATGGGATTCCTGCTGTCATGGATTATTAAAAAAACCGTATTCATTGGTGATAAAGAGGAGTTTTAAATTGTTAATGTTGAAATTTCAGATGTAGGACTGGTGGCAACTAGGTGATGTAAATTTGTGGCTTAAGAGATGAGATCTGAATTGATCAACTTAGCAACCCTGTAATTAGCAAACAGGAGTCATTGTTTCCTCTAGACACTACCAAAAGTGTAGCTAGAATTTGGAATTATTAAAATATATTTACTGCCTTGGTGAGATTTAAATTTTAAGAAATCTCAGTAATTAAGGTTTTCTTCTAGTTTATTGCTTTGTCCTTTCCTGGGGTAAAATATTTGGAAACTCTTGATTCTTGGAAATCTGTACTGTGTCCTCTTAAATATGGTTAGATGTATTTAGTTATGTATGTTTTTATCAAGTGATTTTAAATTTTGAATGTTAAACGTCATTCACATTTCTTTTTATAACCAGGAACCTTTTGAGGATGGCTTTGCAAATGGGGAAGAAAGTACTCCAGCCAGAGATGCTGTGGTCACATACACTGCAGAAAGCAAAGGAGTCGTGAAGTTTGGCTGGATCAAGGGTGTATTAGTATGTATATATAGACTTAACTTTAGAGTTACAGCATATCTGTTGGTTATGAGATCTTCCTAATGTTCTCATCAGTTCTCAAGAGAACTTTTTCTCTATTTTAACTCTCTTACCTGAGTGCTGTAGAAAACCAAATCAATAACTTCTACCTCCTTTGCTTTTAGATATTAAATTCAGTAAAGGAGATACGACGTTTATTTTGCCAAATTATTTTTTATTATGTTTTATATAATGTGTTACTGATCATATTATATTTCATTGCATCTTGTGAATCTCATGTACTGTGACTTTTCAGAAATTAAGTATGAAGACTATCAAATTGGGAGCATCAGAATCAAGAAGGCTGAGCAGGGAATAGAGCTGAAATATGCCTGCTTTCTTTCACACTACCCCATTATATTTTGAAGAGAAGCATATAGAAGTTAGCAGGCAAGAAAGGAATACAGGAGAAATACTTAAGTGTTGAGTTCTCTTTGCTGCATTGGTTTAGGTGATTAAGGTTCAGATTTACTTCTGTTTTTCTGTTTGAATAGGCACTAAGGAGCTGACTAAGATAGGCTAGATTACCTTCTCATTGGGACTTTGAAGGCACGTAATAGGGGTTGTATTGGAATTTCAGGGAGAAGTAGAGGGAAAAGTAACAGTTCTAGTAGTAATTTTATTGCCTAAAGGTGAATGTGAAGCTTCAGGTAGAATTGTTGCTTATTCTTAGACTTTAGTGTTTTGCAAGACTCTGTTCTGTGTATGAACATAATAAAGTGAAAATAAATTGGGAAACTTTTACAACTAATTTAAATTTTTAAAAATGTGAACAATTGGCATTTTGTATTGACAAATATTATGTAATGCTTAAATCTGCTAAAGAAATCATGAAATGAGGATTTTATAAAAGAATAAGCAAAACTTAAACTTACTTGTATTGATATAAAGGAATATGCACTACTTTTTAAAGGGCTGAATTTTAAAAACATTTCTTTTATCTTGTTCTGTTGCGTCTGCTGCTTCAGACAATTGTGATGCGTGCATTTATTTTCATGCACTTATATGTTACATTGTGTTTATGTTAGCTCAAATGTAAGCTCTTGTTAAGCTCTTTATAAAGACTGTTAAAGAAAGGGTGGAGTAGGATTTAGGTTTAAAACTACTGCTGTAGTTTCAAATGCATGTCGTTGTACTTTGGCTGGTTTAATGCTTACTATATAATGTTTGATTATTCTTCCTCTGTGACTTGGCCTCTTTTTCCCTCCTAGGTACGTTGTATGTTAAACATTTGGGGTGTGATGCTCTTCATTAGATTGTCATGGATTGTAGGTCAAGCTGGAATAGGTAGGTGAAGTTATATGCTGCTTGATTTGAGAATAATAAATAAGCAAAATGAGCTCTTAACCTCATAAAACTCAAGAAATTAGAGTCATTTTGAACTGTGTATTCCTTTATATCAGATTATTGTCTTGGTGTTCCTTTTTCATAATTCTGATTTTATTTTTCTAAAATGAGATAAAAATTGGGCAGTTTATAATTTAAAATGTAAATTCAGTATTCTTAGACCAACCAGTTTTAGACAATGGCAGGCTTAAACAAGAGTATAAGTATTCTATCTTCTTTCTCTGTAAAGGTCTGTCGGTCCTTGTGATAATGATGGCCACTGTTGTGACAACTATCACAGGATTGTCTACTTCAGCAATAGCAACTAATGGATTTGTAAGAGGAGGTAAGTTGAATCTTTTTGTCATCATCATCAGATTACTCTTACTAAACAGAGACATAAATTGTATTTTTAATTTTTTTTTTTTTACCTTAACTGAAGCAACATATTAAGTCTATATAGACAAGAAAGTTGCTACCGAGCACTTCCAGTCTAGTATATGTCAATGTAAAATTTTATGGCAACTCATACACATATGCTTTAAGTTATTCAGAGTGTCTCATAGCAAAAATGGAGCATCTACTTTGGTCTTTTCTCCACTAGGCCGTATCTTATTGCCTCCTCCAAGGCTTGCCCTTGGATCAGTGAGCAACATGCTCCTGACATTTGTTCAATATTGTATTGGGGTAACCTCATTCCCCACCCCATCCCCTATTGAGGGAAACTAAGGTAGTATACTTTCCCCATAATCTAATAGCATTGTATGAGCTATGCTTGGGACTGTAAATTTATTTATTTATTTATTTATTTATTTAGAGACAGAGTCTCACTCTGTCACCCAGGCTGGAGTGCAGTGGCCTGATCTTGGCTCAGTGCAACCTCCACCTCCCTGGTTCCGGTGATTCTTCTGCTTCAGCCTCCCAAGTAGCTAAGATTACAGACATGCACTACCATGCCTGGCTAATTTTTATTTTTATTAGAGACAGGGTTTCGCCATGTTGACCAGGCTGGTCTTGAACTCTGACCTCAGGTGATCTGCCTGCCTTGGCCTCCCAGTGCTATGATTACAGGTGTGAGCCACTGTGCTGGGCCCTAGGACTGTAAATTCATACCTTCATGTCTAGCTTTCTGTGGGCAGGCTGAGGCCTCTCATTAGAGTCCATAAGATCTGCCTTGTAAGATTTCACCCTCCCTAGGAAGAGGACCCAAGAGACTGCAGGAGAATGGACTCAGGATCCCTGAAAACAAGAAGAAAAGAATTCCATTTTCCAAATTAAAACTCCTCAGTTGGAGTGAGAAGATCCCTAGAGAAAGGAGACAAAATGTCTGCCAGCACCTGTAAAGTGATCATAGCAAGTCAACTGAGAAAAGATCTATTTCATCTGCCTCAACTATTTTGAATATCCCTATTTGACATTATATAACACAATTTCCACTTTACCTGCATCAGGTATTGGGTGTGGGAGGGAAAGAGAGAACCAGATTGAGCTTTTCATTTTTCACCATTGTCTTTATATGTTTTAGACACCAGAGGATCCAAATCACTAAGACCCTTGGAGGCTGGTATCTTGTATCAGTATGATTATGACTATGCTGAGCATGAATCACTGTTGACTGAAGTTTTATGCTTCTCTTACCCTGGATTGAGCTATATTGGGATATGCAATGTGGATATGTTCAGCAGAGTCAGTCAGATAATATTGAGAAATTCTTTTTGACTTCTCGTGAACTGGGTACTCCATGCTTCATTTCTCTCTGCCATATTTGGGGATTGAAAGTGGGAAGAGAAATGGGCTGGGGTGTTACATATTTCTAGGGGATCAGCAAATCATCAAAGAATTTCTCCTTTTCTTCAGACCTTAGAATCTAGGCTGTGAGCCTCAAAAGGAATGGGGCACGAAGCCACTGGCAACATGAACTTCACACTTTTCCCCATTTGAATCAGACTTTTGGAAGGTATAGATTTTCCAGGATTGTGACCAAAAAGCCATTTCATTTTTCAATACCATTGATAGTTTACATATATATATAGTGTGTGTGTGTATGTGTATATATATATAATATATATATATTATGTGTGTATATATGTGCATACATATGTGTGTGTATGTGTGTATATATGTATGTATGTATGTATATATCTTTACAGATACATCTGCCTCATAGACTTTATGTCCAGTCTTCTATCCTGGAGTGCTAGGGACAGTATGAGAATGTGGAACCCATGCAGATCTGTCCCAAAAAATGACTATATATTATAATTTTGCTTGAGTTTCCTTAAAAGTCTATTCACAAAGGTAGAACCTAGAGGGTAAAAACCTTTTGGAATTCTGTTATGAGGTGTTCATACCATCGAGAAGGTAATACATTTGCTGAAACAATGAAACCCAGAGAAGATGAAAGAGAAAATGAGTGACCAAATACTATGAAGCTTTATTAGAAGGCATTCATTTTTCACTTGTTGGTGACTTTGGACATCTGAATGATCTTTGTAGAATATATAAGAGCTTCATCATCTGCAATGAGTGTTTAGAGATTCTTTTAGTAAATATAAGCCCCTTCTGTCTCCTCTGTATTTGACTCAGATTTGGAAGCCTCTAATGTGATTTATTTTGGTATCATGAGAAAAGTATTTTCCACGTGGGAGAAAGTAGATACAGGCATAAAACTGAGATCACATTATACCTGTATTCAGGATTCTAAACTGAAAGTATTAGTCTTAGAATTTATCCTGAAAGTACATATTGTTTAGCTTTTTTCATTAAAGTGACCTGTAGTGAATGACCAACCCAGTGAAAATAAGCAGTTCTTATGCCCATATTGTATATTTCCACTCAAAAGAACTAGCAGACTTTAGAGAAAAGGTTGATTCCTTATCGGAGCAGGAAGCGAGCTAAGACATCTTTTCAGATCCAAAAGTGTTGAATACTACTAGTTTCATGTCAAAAGGACCTAAGAGTCAACTTAAAGGAGCTAACACAGGCTAAAGTTTGGATAATTTGAACAGCAATAATGATGATAACTGATTTGGATGAAAATATATGACTAAATCCATAAGTTCACAATGAAACGAAAAAAAAAATCTCTTTTTACTTTTGAAACATACTAGAGAACCATCTTATGAAAATTGATGAATAAAAATAATCTAGCATTGAATCAAACTCCTGAAAGGTTTCTTTCCTGAACTCAAGGTAACCAAGAAGTCGATGAGATTTGTTTTTCAGATAATTGCTCAACAGAATGAGTGAAGGAGGAAAGAGAATTAGAATATTACAACTTTATATGGATCAAAGATTTAAATCTAAGACCTGAAGCAATAAAAATTCTAGAAGACAGCATTGGAAAAACTCTTCTATACATTGGCTTAGGGAAAGAATTCATGACCAAGAACTGAAAAGCAAATTTAACAAGAACAAAAATAAATAAATGGGACCTAATTAAACTAAAAAGCTTCTGCACAGCAAAAGAAATAATCAACAGAGTAAATAGACAACTCATTAGCAAACTGTGTGTCTGACAAAGGACTAATATCCAAAATCTACAAGGAACTCACTCAAATCAGCAAGAAAAAAACAGTCCTGTCAAAAAATGGGCAAAGGACATGAATAGATGATTCTCAAAAGAAAATATGCATATGACCAACAAACATGAAAAAATGCTCAACATCACTAATTATCAGAGAAATGCAAATTAAAACCACAGTGAGATACCACCTTACTCCTGCAGAAATGGCTATAATTAAAAAAATAACATAAACACAGATGTTGGCATGGTTGTGAAAAGGGAACACTTTTACACTGCTGGTGGAAATGTAAATTAATATAACCTCTGTGGAAAACAGTATGCAAATTCCTTAAAGAACTAAGAGTAGATCTCCCATTTGATCCAGCAATCCCCCTTCTGGGTATCTACCCAAACAAAGGAAAATAAGTCATTATTGACTTACTATTATTGACTTATACTTGCGCACACATGTTTATAGCAGTACAGTTCACAATTACAGAAATATGGAACCAACCTAAATGCCCATCAACCCATGAGTGGATTAAAAAAATGTATATATACACCATGGAATACTATTCAGCCATCAAAAGGAACGAAATAATGGTATTTGCAGTAACCTGGATGGAGTTGGAGACTGTCATTCTAAGTGAAGTAACTCAGGAATGGAAAACCAAATCTCATATATTCTTTCTTATAAGTGGGAGGTAAGCTATGAGTATGCAAAGGCGTAAGAATGATATAGTGGACTTATGGATTCTAGTGGAAGGGTGGGAGGTGAGTGAGTGATAAAAGACAACGCATTGGGTACACTGTATGCTGCTTGGGTGATGGGTACACCAAAATCTCAGAAATCACCGTTAAAGAACTTATCGATGTAACCTAAAACCACCTGTTCCACAAAAACTATTGAAATAAATTTTTTTTTAAATTTCAATTCTGTAAAGCTTTTACTTGATAAGAATACCTGTGAAGTATTGTTTCCCAACAAATTAAATCTGAATCACATCATGCCATATATCTCCCAGAAACATTTTATAGAAAATGCAGGGGAGGGAGAAACTTGTTAAATGATACTATAGGGTGATGACAGAAAGTTACACATTGGGAATCTCAATGGAGCAAGGAATCCTTCTTATTCAACAAAATTAGAAGGCTCAAAAGAAGATGGAGAAGGGAGTTAATGGTTAAAAAAAAAACTTGAGATTCAATGTATAGGTATAGTTTTGTTTACCATTTTTAGCTATAAACTATGCTTTTTGGTGGTACCAAGAATGCCCGAGTTGGATTTCCTACTTGATTTTGACCGCCTACCTTGTAAGGGCTACTTAGAGAGGATGGTAATAGAGCTAGAATTATCTAGAGGGTTGGGGTCTTAAAGGGAAACTGAGAAATGCTGGGGGAAGAATGATGTCTGGTGAACCCATCTGAACTTTGTTTGGACTGAAAGTTGACTTTTAAGGGAGTTAATAAGGAAATAACATTTTCTTAAAATATTATTCAAAGGTTGAGGAACATCGTCGTTACTTTTTAGTAATTTTAATTCAAAAAGCCCCATTTTAAACTTGATGCATAGTTTTAAAAAAATAATATTAAGAACTAATTTGAGGAAATGCCTGTTTATCTTGATTCTTAACTGAATTATAACATGTATTCATATTAATTGAATAATGTCTTACTCTCGAAAATTACATGTTTGCAGCTTTGCAGAAGTATATGAATTCAGTGAACTTTTCCTAGTGTTGTGTACTTTTTGCCATAGGAGAGATTTAATATTACTAATTAATTTTAACATTGGCTTTAACAGTACATTTTAGAGATTAAACAGATAGCAATGTAGAACAGTTGTACTTTGTTATTAACTTGTAAAAAATGTAATAATGTACAATTTTGAAGTCTCAGGCAAAAACTTTTTCAGGTTTGTGAAAAAGTCAAAATGCAGAAAATAAAAGATGCGTAGTTTCTGGCTTGATTCAGTTTTAGTAGTGATTTTAGGTACTATTTAAAGCTGCTGGAAGCAGGTTAGAGAAGCATCACTTCAGTTCCCTGCCTTCCGTGGGGTAAGAATAGCAGTGCCAAGGAACTGATAGTTTACTTTATTTCTGGCATAGTCCCTGCCTGAAAGACACATTAATGCTCTTCAGATTATTGCAGGCTATGGGGATTTTAGAGTCCTTTCCTCTTCTACGAATCATGTCAGTGTTCTTGAGAGCTTGGATTTTATAGAATTTTCATGGATCACGTGCATCAGGTTTTGCAACTTGGATGGTGCTGGTCAGCAGCCACCTTCACTCAGATCTGCATTTCCTAGATTACATAGACCAGAGTTGTCCCATCTTTAATTAATCCATGAATTTACACTCACTTATAGAATAGAGGACAACTGCAGGCAGCGTTTCATAAGATGAAGACTAAATTCTTGGTTTTAATTCATACTGTATTATATGAACTGAGCAACAGAATGGAAAGATTCCTTAACCATTTTATCTTTGGGGGCATTT
Source organism: Cacajao melanocephalus (assembly GCA_963573385.1). Classification (NCBI taxonomy): domain Eukaryota; kingdom Metazoa; phylum Chordata; class Mammalia; order Primates; family Pitheciidae; genus Cacajao; species Cacajao melanocephalus. Next base: position 32,087 of record CAUYLG010034422.1, on the reverse strand, counting down.
AGTTGACTTAATTGAAAGCAAAGTTCAGTACCTTTTTAGATAACAGCCTTGGTTACATAAAACTTCAGACAGGTAGTTCTGAAGTTTCTAAAATCTAAAGTCAACATAAACTTGCCTATTTTGTTATGAAGATGAAGTGTTATGTTACTTGTACTTTAGTCAATCAACAGATAATTGTTAAATGTTTTGTTACAGACACTGGGTTTGTAACAATGAAAGACAAGATGCTATTTTCTGGGAACTTACATTCAGATAATAATGGTAGCTATTATTTTTTGAGACCTAACTGCTAGGCATGATACCTTGGTGTTGACATACATTATCTTATTTAATGAAACATTGTGGTTAGTCAGATTTATCATTTACATAGGTAGTAAGAAGAAAAAATCAATTATGCCCATTTTTTTGGCAAAATTAATTTTTAGCAGATTCTGCTGGTGAATTTTTTAAATGTCTATGTAAGTCACAATTACCTTTATGTACTCATATCTGTTTTACTTTTCTCTGAAATAATTGAATACCTCCTCATTTTTGTAAATAGGTAAAGCCAAAAACATTGGAAATAAGAAAAAACTTTTTCCACATACTGTGACAGAAAAGTGCTTTCTGTATTTGAAAAATCAGATTATCATTGATGGTCAAATTTTTTTGTTTCATTCATTGTATCACTATTAATTCCTACCATTATTAAGAAAGGAGTTACAAGTTAGAATTCAGGTTCATAGTTCCTTTTTTTAATAGCTAACTTCTTTGAAATTGTAAGTTTTCAGATCAGTGAAATGTTTGAAGCAGCTGTAAAATGCAGTGTTATTATGAGGTTTATTAGATTTAACATAACATTATGTTTTCAGTTCATTAAAACACTGTTTCTATACCACAAATAGCTCAGCTACGAATTTGGCAGGTAATACAATTTTCAACATGGGATTTTTCTTTACTCATTGATGACCTTTCAGTTTTGCCAGTTTATGCAGTTTATTATTATTAATATGTCAGCCTGGTTCTAAAATTGTTTGCTGCAGAATTAGAGTTATAATTTAATTGAATTATTCTGGTAATCATTCAAAATAAGATAACACCTGATCCTGGTTGGAAGATTGCATGTTTGTCACTTTACCTTTTCCTATTTGATACAATAATGGCAAGAAAATAGAGAAAATTTGCTAAACATTAACAGACAGACAAACTCCTCATTTTTTATTTGTAAACCAGGGTACTAGAATGAAATTTTGTTATTGTCACCCTTTGATTCGTTCCTCAATACACCAAGAAAACTTTATTTTTACAACATTTTCACTTTCTGTTCCAACCAACAGTAAATTTCACTTGTTCCACATCTGTATCCTCACCAACAGTTGGTATTGTCCTTTTTATTTTTTATTGTAGTATGTGTGTAGTGGTATCTTATGATGGTTTTCATTTGTACTTTCATAATGGCTAAAGATGTTGGGCATATTCTCGTGTATAATATGTATCTACTCAAATCTGTAGCCCATTTTTTTAAGGGTTATGTATTATATTCATTATATTGGAAGTTCTTTCTATTGAGTTTTGAAAGGTTCTAGATAAAATCAGATATATGATTTGTAGTTATTTTCTCTGAGTATATGGCTTGTCTTTTCATTCCTTCAATGGCATCATTAGAAGAGCAGCTCGTAGTTCTAGTTGTGTCCAGTTCATCACTTTTTCCTTTTTGGATTGTGCTTTTGGAGTGGTATCTAAGAAATTTCCCCCTAGCCCGGGGTCCCAAAGATTTTCTTCTATTTTTTCTTCCAGAAGTTTTATAGCTTTAGGTTTTTACCTACATGTATTACCATTTGTAGCTAGCTTTTGTATATATACTATGAAATGTGAATCAAGATTCATATGCATATCCAGTTATTTCAGCACCATTTTTTAAGATCTCTTTTTTGTTTACTTACCTTTGTGCTTTTCTCAGCCCTAAATAAACAATGTAGGTCTATTTCTAGACTCTGTGCCATTTCATTCATCTTTGCAAAAGCCCTTGTGACTTAACACTATTCATGAAGTTCTGCATATTCAGTAATAGCAGGTACTACTAGGATTTGTTTCTATTTACACACTTGTGACTCCACAAACTTGGGTTTTCCCCACACAAACCAGTTTCCCAACTCTCAGGACACCAATTGGGTATCCAACAATTCGATTAAAATTTGACACTAATTGCACAGAGTTGATGCATACCCTGTAGGTTAAGGGCTCTGTCTCAGAAGACTACTGTTACTTCAGATGCCAGTTGCAATTCCAGGCCTTCTGTACCTCTGACCAACTGGCTGTATACTGGAAGTTTCTGCAACCCCTTCCTCAGGTTTGATAATTTGCTAAAATGGCTCATAGAACTTAAGAAAACAACTTACTATCATCAGTTTATAATAAAGGCTATGAGACAGAGCCAAATAAAAGAGATGCCTAAAGCATGGTGTGGGAGAAGGAATGCAGAGCTTCCATGACATCTCCACATGCCACCCTCCTAGCACCTCTGTGTTCACCAGCCTGAGTTCTCTAAACCCCTTTGTTTACAGGGTTTTCCTTTATATAGCCATGATTGATTAAATCATTGGCCGTTAAATGATTAGCTCAACTTCTAGTCTTCTCCCTTCTCTTCTCCCCTGAGGTGTGAGGGGTAGGAGCTGGGGTGGGTAATGGGGATATTGAAAGTGCTAACCGCTGTAATTACATAGTTGTTTCTCTAGCAACTAGCACTGTCCAATCTGGAAGCTATCTAGGGGCCCACTGAGTCACCTTATTAGCATAAACTCTGGTAGAATTGAAGGGGCTTATTTTAAATAACAAAAGATGCTTCTCTTACCTTGTCAGTAAATTCCAATGGTTTTATAAGCTCTGTTGCAGTAACCTTGGATGAAGACCAAATGTATATTCTTATATCACAACATCACAACAGGGAAAATATTTTCAGTATTTTGCCTGAGTTTAAAATGGAATTGTGATCAGGCTTTATTTTTACCAAAGGATTTTAAGTTACTTAACTCATACAAAAATAACAAGAGATAGGTGAGGGAGTCATTTTAGTTTTGATTTTAGTTATGGGACTAAATAACAGGTTGCTTGAGTCTTCTCACAGCTTTACTGCTCATTTATGGCATGAAGTTACAGACCTTTCTGAATCTTAGCCTTACTATGTGTGAAATGAGAAGTTTGGCCTGACGACTTCTGAGATCCTTTCTAGTACCAGGATTCTATGAGGTGACACATATGGACCACAGTGGAAGTATATGGAGAAGGGTGGTAGGTGGCAAGGAGGAGTTTGGGTCATTTCCTTGATATTCAATGATGAGCATCTTTTTATGTGTTTATTGGCCACTTGTCTATCTTCTTGTGTGATGTATTCACATCTTTAGCCAATTTAAAAATTGGGTTGTCTTTTTGTTACTGATTTGTAGATTTTTCTGTGTATCTAGATGTGTTATTAGGTTTAACATAGGTATTGTGTGTATTCGTTATCAGTCTGTGGCTTGTCTTACCATTTTTATCATTTTCTTAATCATGTCTTTCAATGAACTGACGTTCCATTGATGAAGTCCAGTTTCTCATTTTTTTTATGTTAGTGCTTTTATTATTCATGGTGGAAATATTTGCCTATCCCAAGGCCATGAAGGTATTCTCTTATATTTTCTTCTAGAAGCTTTATAGTTCTAATTTTTAGATTTTTATCTGTGGACAATCCCAAATTAATTTTGGGGTATAATGTGAGATGGAGGGTGTAGTTTTTCTCCCCACCCTTCTTACCCCCACCTTTGTATACATACCTACTTGTTTTGGCACCATTTGTTGAAACAGCTATCTGTTCCTTACTGTTTTTGATGCTATTGTTGAAAAGTCAGTTGTCTGTATATCATCTGTACTGAATTCTGTTGCACTGATTTGTTTCTTTATCCTATGCTGGTACTATCTTGTCATGATTGCTTAGCTTCATAGTAAGTCCTAAGTTTTCTAACTTTGTTCTTCTTTTTCATAATTGTTTTGGCTTTTCTAGATCTTTGGCATTTTCATATAAATTTTTGATTTAGGTATGCCAATTTCTGCCAGAAAAAAATTGGATTAATAACTTAAATATACAAGGAGCCCAAACAACTGTGGGAACAAAATCTAATAATCCAATTTAAAAATGGGTAAAAGATTTGAATAGACAGCTCTCAAAAGAAGACATACAAATGGCAAACAGGCATATGAAAAGGTACTCAGCAACACTGGTCATCAGAGAAATGCAAATCATATCAAAAAATCAGGCAGTAACATGCTGGAGAGGATGTGGAGAAAAGAACTCTTGTACACTGTTGGTGGGAATGTATATTAGTGCAACCACTATGGAGGACAGTTTGGAGGTTCCTCAAGAAATTAACAGTAGGACTACCATATGATCCAGTGCTGTATGTATACCCAAAAGAAAGGAAATAAGTATATTGGAGAAATAGCTGCACTCCCATGTTTGTTGTAGTGCTGTTCACAATAGCCAAGATTTGTCATCTGTGAATAGAGTTGGTTTTTACTTTTTCTTTCAAGTCCCTAGGACATTTTCTCCTTTGTTTTTTTTTTTTTTTTTGGCCTTTTGAGCTAGCTAAGACCTATAGTTCAATGGTGACTAGAAGTGGTGAGAATAAACATCCTTTCCTCGTTCCTAGTCTTATGGAAAATAAGTTCAACGTCACTGTTAACTATAAGGTTTTAAAAGATGTCAGTTCTCAGATTGAATTCTACTTCTAAGTTGCTGAGATTATTTATCTTAAATGGATAGTGAATTTTTTCATGATTTTCCTGCTCTGTTGAACTGCATGTTTTTTTCTTCCCTTATTCTGTTATCACAACTTACATATTTTTTTCCATCTGAAACAACCTAGCATTTGTAGGATAAACTTCACTGAATTAGAGATATTATCCTTTCTGTCAAGTTTTACTTGCTAATTATTTATTTATTTATTATTTTTTTGAGGTGGAGTCTCACTCTGTGGCCCAGGTTGGAGTGCAGTGGTGCAATCTTGGCTCACTACAACCTCCACCTTCCGGGTTTAAGTGATTCTCCTGCCTCGGTCTCCTGTTCACCACCATACCTGGCTAATTTTTGTATTTTTGTTAGAGATGGGTTTCACCATGTTAATCAGGCTGGTCTCAAACTCCTGACCTTGTGATCCATCTGTCTCAGCCTCCCAAAGTGCTGGGATTGCAGACATTAGCCCCCGTGCTTGGCTTGCTAATACTTTATTAAAATTTTTGAGTATGATCATAAGGGATATTGGTTTGAAATTTCTTATAATAAACTTATTAGGCTTTGATGTCAGTATTATGCTCATCTTATGTGTTCCCCATTGGTCTATTTTCTGAAAGAGTTTGTGTAAAATTGATCTTATTTCTTCCTCATCTGCACCTATAGTTTTGTTTTTTTGTTTTTTTGTTTTGTCAGGGAGTGGTTATCACAGATGTAACCTCTGTCATGTTATAGGGTTACTTCAGTTTCCTCTTGCAGTCACACTTCTGCCACATTTTGTTTTTCAAGAAATTTGTGTATTTCATCTAAGTTGGAAAATCATTATAATCAAGTTATTTAATATATTAACTTTCTTAACTTTTTATTGCAATAGGATTTGTAATGACATATCCCTGCTTTCATTCCTAATTTAGTTAATTTACTTTTTTCTTCTTTGTTCTTGATTAGTCTAACTCACTGTTTATCAGTTCTATTAATATTTAAGAATAACTTTTGGCTTTCTTCTTATTCTTTTTCTCATTTTAGATTTTATTTACTCTTTTTCCAGTTTCTTAAGGTAGAAGCTTAGATTGTTGATATGTCCTCCATTTTTAATATAAGCATTTAAAACAAATTTTACTGTAATTTCTGTATTAGGTATATGTCATTAATTTTATGTTGCACTTTTGTTGTCAAATCAGTTCAAAATACTTTCTAATTTTCCTTGTGATTTATTTAAAACTGTGTTATGTAATTTAGATATTTAGGGATCTTTCATACATCTAACATAGTTCTGTTGTGGTCAGTAATGTGCAGTGTGCCATTTCAGGTTTTTGAAATTGAGAAATATTTTATGACTGATACCAGTTTTTAATCTTAGGCTTTTGATTAGCGTAGTTAGGGTTTTAATTACTGATTGGAGATTTAATAAGAGTTACAGGGCATACATCCTCAAATCAAGATGTAATAATGATGGAACTCAATATTGTCACTACTTAGTATCTCTGGCATCTCACTAATTATGTTCTTTGCAGTCAGGAGTTAGAGTAGTTTACGGCCAAATTATGAGTCTCCATCAGGACATTATTCCATATTGATATCTGTATTTGCTTGATCAATAGATTTTTTTAAATAAAATAATTTTTATTTTCTATTAATGTCTTCAGCATTATTAGTGATAACAGAAAGGCTGATTTACAAGAGTTTATCATAAATACTGTATTGGTAAGCAATTAAGTTGGGGAGACCTGAGTTTGAATACAATTCTTTACTTAGCTGCTTACGTGACCTTAGCCAAATTACTTAACCTCCCTGAGCCCTAATTTTCTCATTTGTAAAATGAGGATGACAAAGTACTTCAGTAGAATTAAGTTAAATGTATAATATTTAACAAAACAAGGTGTATACCTAGTCTGTGCTGATTAGTAAAAAATACCAGAGCCTTTCAGAGGAGTAGATCTTTAATGCCATCCATTTTGATGTTTTGTTTGGTTTGGTTTTAAAAAAACAACTCTAGGAAATAGGAATGGAAGTGGGAAGAAATAGGGCAAATAAATGTTGCTTTTCATAAGAAGTAAAAGAAAATGAGCACTTGTTTTTATATTCTTAACCATATGTCATCTCCTTTTTCTTGAAAACAATACAGATCTTTTAAAACTGAGTTTTATGTTTTAAGTTTCTATATTTGTGGAAGACTTTTAAATAGTTTTGAAATCTCAGAGTTACTGTTTTATAAAATCAAAACTTTAAGGCACATAACACAAATTTCTTGCTTTAATAGATTCTATTGGTGATATTTCTGATTGTAAAGTTTATATTGTCAACTACTAAACACAAGAGTATTGACTAATTTCAGTAACCTTTCTTTGTGACTTCATTTTCTCGCCTACAAAAATCAGGATAAACTTTATTTTAATTCATTTTTGCTATTGGGAGTAGATGAAATAATTTGTTATGTTATCTTTGAAAATATACATTAAATAAAAGCTGATAATTGTAGGGATTTTCCTTTTGATTAATTATAATGTGATATATTCATTCTAGGATCTTTGACAAAATTGTCATATATAAATTAATTGGAGTTTTCAGTGCTCAAGAATATTTCATGGAAAATTTTAAGTCATTTTTACCTTATAAAATCATGAGACTCATGTTAAAGGGTTAGATTGTTTTGTTTTTTAATTTTCGAGATCATGAAAACCAAGGGAGTTTTAAACCCATACCAGTGGATGGGTTTAAAGTGTAGAATATTTGAGAAAATTGATAAGAATCAACTATAAAACCTAATGCAGGCATTTTCCAAAATGAAGTTTGCATCATTAGTACTTTAACTGTAGAATTTTTTGTTGGTGCATTTACGTTCTTTAAACTGGGTGAACAACAGAAACAGATATTCAGCTGTCTAATGACATTTCACTATATGGTCTTAAGTATTTCATCAGTTTATAGAAATATGTATATAGCTTTATATAACTTCAGTATTACTAAAACTGTTTTGATTATGACGTAATGGACAAATTTAAATTAGAATTTTAGAAGAGCTCTTAAAGACTTCAGGTAAGAATTAGAGTGACTCTAAATCATAATAGGAGTTTTTTTTTTAATTGTATTTGGCCTCTGGGGTACATGTGCATGTCCTGCATCCTACAGGATTGTTGTATAGGTACATACATGCCATGGTGGTTTGCTGTCTCCATCCCCACTCCCCGCCAACACCATTGCCTACATCAGGCATTTCTCCTGATGTTATTCCTCCCTGCCCCCCTGCCTCTGTCCTCCATCCCCTCCCCTCCACACCCCCTACTTAGTCCTGTGAGTGTTGTTTCCTTCCCTGGGCCCAAGTGTTTTCATTGTTCATCACCCGCCTATGAGTGAAAACATGCGGTGTTTGGTTTTCTCTTCTTGTGTCAGTTTGCTGAGAATGATGGTTTCCAGGTTCATCCATGTCTCTACAAAGGACACGAACTCATCGTTTTTTATGGCTGCATAGTATCCCATGGTGTATATGTGCCACATTTTTTTTGTCCAGTCTATCATCGATGGGCATTTGGGTTGGTTCCAGGTCTTTGCTATTGTAAACAGTGCCTCAATGAACATGTGTTCATGTGTCTTTATGGTAGAACGATTTATAATCCTTTGGGTATATACCCAGTAATGGGATTGCTGGGTCAAATGGAATTTCTGTTTCTAGATCCTTGAGGAATCGCCACACTGTCTTCCATAATGGTTAAACTAATTTACATTCCCATCAGCAGTGTAAAAGTGTTCCTTTTTCTCCACATCCTCTCCAGCATCTGTTGTCTCCAGATTTTTTAATGATCGCCATTCTAACTGATGTGAGATGGTATCTCAATGTGGTTTTGATTTGCATTTCTCTAATGACCAATGATGAAGAGCATTTTTTCATATATTTGTTGGCCACATATTTGTCTTCTTTTGAAAAGTGTCTGTTCATATCCTTCGCCCACTTTTGAATGGGTTTGTTTTTTTCTTGCAAATCTGCTTTAGTTCGTTGTAGATTCTGGATATCAGCCCTTTGTTTGATGGGTAGATTGCAAAAATTTTTTCCCATTCTCTTGGTTGCCGGTTTACTCTAATGATTGTTACTTTTGCTGTGCAGAAGCTCTTAAGTTTAATTAGGTCCTATTTGTCTATTTTGGCTTTTGTTGCCATTGCTTTTGGTGTTTTGGTCATGAAGTTCTTGCCTGTACCTATGTCCTGAATGGTTTTGCCTAGGTTTTCTTCTAGGGTTTTTATGGTGTTAGGTCTTATGTTTAAGTCTTTAATCCATCTGGAGTTAATTCTTGTATGAATTATACAAAACTGATTTTTTAAGTTAGAAAAATAACTTGCTTCTTGATAGCTCACGTAATATATCTTTGTTTATTCTGCCATTTAGACAGAATTTACTAGTATACAAACTACGTATCTTTGGGATACCATTATATGCGGCTGTGAGACTTTTTTTTTTTTTTTTTGGTCTTTGTGTTTACATTACTAGCAAATTGCCATAATTAAGTAATTAAAATCATGCCAACTGTGATTTAAAAGTTACATTAAGGCTGAGTGTGGTGGCTCACACCTGTGATTCCAGCACTTTGGGAGACTGAGGTGGGCAGATCACTTGAGGTCAAAAGGTTGAAACCAGCCTGGCCAACATGGTGAAACCTCATCTCTACTAAAGAAACAAAAAATTAGCATGGCCAGCCTGGTGAAACCCCGCCTTTACTAATAATACAAAAATTAGCCAGGCGTGGGGGCACATGCCTGTAGTCCCAGCTACTCAGGAGGCTGAGGCACAAGAATTGCTTGAACCCAGGAGGCAGAGGTTGCAGTGAACCAAGATTACTCCACTGCACTCCAGCCTGGGTGACAATGAAACTATCTCAAAAAAAAAAACAAAAAAACATAAAAATAAAAGTTACGTTAAGATTAAATATATAAATTAGAAATTCAATGGGAAATGGTCTCTTGGGATCTGTGAAGGGGAGGAGGCTGTAGCCCATTTTAATCTAAACTTTAAAAGAGAAAATGGAAATTCAAATAGAATATTATATTTGATATGGGGAACATTATCTGGATGTTGAGAATTGTTAATACGTGGTTTATGAAGAATTATTTTTAGGTATTTCTGAAAATATACTCACTTGCCTATTTTAACTGCTCTGCTTACAGGGGGCATCTGCTTTGTGAAATCTTGTGTAATTAGAGGATAATTTGGCATTTTAAATCCTAACTTTAGTACTTGTGTTCTTTTTTTTTTTTTTCAGGAGGAGCATATTATTTAATATCTAGAAGTCTAGGGCCAGAATTTGGTGGTGCAATTGGTCTGATTTTCGCTTTTGCCAATGCTGTTGCAGTTGCTATGTATGTGGTTGGATTTGCAGAAACTGTGGTGGAGTTGCTTAAGGTAATTTACCTTCCTTTCAGTCATTCGTTTACCAAATCTTTATTGAGAAATTATATGCCACTCATCGTGTTAGAGATTAGGAAAGCAGTGATATGACCGAGAGACTCGTCCTTCAAAAAGTTTAGCACAGGAGATAGGCAAAGGATAAAATACTATTAGAATGTCAACAGTGGCAACACAAAGGGGGAGCATGTAAGTTACTTATTAGGAATTGGGGTTGCAGGGAGTCAAGGAAGGGCTCTCCAAGGATGGGAGTCTAGATGTTAGTTAGCAAGCAAATTGGAAAGGTAGAAGTGGTATGAGGGGAATGGGGAAAAAAAGGAAAGAAAAGCCTGTAAAGGGTAGAGTTAAGAAAAATACATGTTTGTATGGTTCAAGCACAAAGCAGCAAGACATTTAAGACTAGAGAGAGAAAAAATAATCAGGAGAAGGGTCTTATTTGCATTTAAGTTTGCGTTTTGTTTGGGATTGGGGAACATGACGTGCTCGGATTTGGGATGTAGGGAAGTATCTGACCATGGTACAGAGAATGGACTTGAGGAATCACAGCTGGAGATAGAGACCATTTAAAAGGTTGTAGGTACCCTGGGAGAGGAGATGGTGGCTTATATTAAAACAGTGACTTGTAGGGTAGGAGAGATGTGGGTGAATTTGGGAGATTTTAAATAATGTGAATGAGTGGATTTGATAATTAATGGGATGTGGGAAATTAGAGAAATAGGATTTCAAATTTATGCACAAATTTCTGACTTTTGGATTTAGTTGGAAGATAATGCCATTTGCGGTGAAATGGAGAACACAGGACAGTTTAGCTTGAATGTGTTAACAAGAAGAGCCATGAGTATATCCAAATAGAGCTGGCTGTATTGCTCTAGAGTATAATTGAAGAAGAAAGAGTGAAATGGGATTCCTCAAATATTATTAAGTGAGAGGAACCTCAAGTGACACTTAATAATTGCTCATGTTAGGTTAGGTTGCAACTATTCTACAGTAGCAAATGCTACCTTAGGAAGTATAAAATCTGACAAGGACTGACATCTACCTTGACATTGACCTTTACTTGTGTGCACCAAAGTGATGAAGAAAAAGAAAGGCTATAATACAGTGAGTAAGCAATATAATCATTAGAGTTTATATTCTTTCATTGTTTAGTGTATGTTTTTATTTGATAGTAAAAGTTTAAGATTTACTCTGAACTCTTATCAGAGTATTTAATTATGGTTTATACTTGTGTTTGTTTCATGGAAAATTTAATTTAGAGAAATATGAAATTTGAAACATTTTAATCAGATTTATTATATAAAATATTGAGCTATAGCTGTAGTCTTCTATTGCATGGTCCATAAATCTAAAAAAGCCAGTCAATAGATATATACACTAGTATCATTTTTTTTTCAAGTAATTCTCAGATACAGTTATCTGAGTGCTGCAGGGAATTTCAAATGTCAGATTAATTCAAGAGAGATCAAAATCAAATTAAAAAAACAATTTTTTTTCTGCAAAGTAGAAAGCACATACTGCTTTATGAAATTAAATGGGATCCTTGAAGTTGGGTAAGGTTGGGAAATGACTTTTCCTACTGTATTGGTTAAATATTAACACTTGCTGTGCCTTTGGTTGGCAAAAGCATCTTTGGATCTGGGGGTTTTTTCACCCGAATATTTGTATTAAGGTCATTTATCTGGAATTCAAGCAATTTTATTCCTCCCTTGTAGTTGACTTTTATGAAAGAGTTTCTTTTTAAAAACATTAACAATATTAATTTTTTAAAGATGTTTATAAGATTATTATAATCTTCTATACTTTAGTCAGTTGCAATAGAATACAGTCATCCTGAGTTACCAAAACAAATTATGTTTCAGTTTTTTTGTGCCTTTTATTACCTCATGTGAGAAGTGGTAGTAATTGATAAATAGCTTTTTACTTACCTAACTGGGATATCATAATCTTTTATTTTAGATGGGAATCTTTTAAAAATGCCATTGATATTAAACTACAAATAAATTTGTTGGCAGAGTGGAAACTGTGTGTTTTTGGACAGCAGCAGGAAGGTGTGCTTATCACTTTCTTGCAGTATAAAAGACCATTAGCATGAGTTCACTAATCACAATAAATACAAAATATATTTCTGCTATATAACTTAAAATTCTAACTAGCAGTATGAGTTATAACTTTTTTACTTCCTTGTTAGCAATTCCTTTTTTGATTGTTCGAGTCTATATTAAATGTAGAAGTGTTAATCACACATTTATCTCATCGAATGCTTGAATGACACCTCAGTGGTAAATAGTAATTTGTTCCTTTAGGTCTTCCATTCATTCTTTAAGTAACTATTCAACTTCTACGTGTAAGACACTGTGATATCTCTGAAATGTTTCAAAAGGAGTGTGAATGTGTATAAAAATAACTAATATTGCTTATTATATTTATGATTCTTTTTTCTAGGAACATTCCATACTTATGATAGATGAAATTAATGATATCCGAATTATTGGAGCCATTACAGTGGTGATTCTTTTAGGTATCTCAGTAGCTGGAATGGAGTGGGAAGCAAAAGTAAGTTATGATAGGAACACGTGTAAATATTTAATACGTGAACTTTTAGAGCTTATGTTTTGGGAACACTCTAAAGTATGGTAATATTTCCAGATTCTAATGGTACCTAAGTGGCCATTTTCACAAAAGTTTATGTATAAAGTTATTATCTACTTGACAAGGCAGAGAATCTTTGAAGATAACACTTAGCCAAGATCTAGTTAAACATAGTACTTTGTAAATTTTGAATTTCCCACCTCACCCATTCTCCAGTTTTGTAGTATGTAAAAATGCTCAGGTCAGTGTATTAGCCCAAATTAAACATTTGGCTTTGTAATTTATTTAAAGGTTTAACTTAAAAATAAATATGGGGTAGTAACTAAAAGTTAATGCCTACACGAGGTGAGAGAAGTTATTCTTGCTATTAAAATTTCAGAAGTCATAACTCTGAAAGCCAGTAGCATTGTTTCTCAGAAAAATTGCTAAAAGTCACATGTTGCCCATAAGCAGAGCACCCAGATGTGTTTTTGTCTCTGAGAATTAGAACATCATAGCACAGCTGTAGTTTCCCCCAAGTAATGGATATCCACAAAGGTGTTTACTTTTAAAGATCTTATAAAAGTCACATATTTGTGCTCTATATGATAATGTTTATGAAACCAAAAATTAGGAAGTCTAAAAGGATATTTTTCAATCTTGTTCTTTAAAGCTATGTTAGTATAAAATTAAATCATTTGTTTACACATTTTACAAATTGGCTTTGTGAAGATAACAGAATTTTATACGACTAGCATATATGTAGTTCCTTTTCCCACAGATGACACAGTTTTTCATGAGTGTTCAGTTTTATTGAGAGGTTAAGAGTGGAGAAGGGGAAGTGGTAGGTCTCATAGATTGTTCTTCCAATCCCATTGCTACTTGAATTTGCCTCCTGTATATTGCCATCTTCTTTCTGTACTTTTTCTTATTTTTCTGTAGCAATCACATGTGCAACATTATGTTTGGACCATGTATAAAACTTATGTTTGTGTCCAGCATGTTCTCCATGTCAAGATTGTAGTGCTAAGGTGGAAGAGACAGGAATGAATGATCTAGAATGAAAGCCTATAGTGTTTTGGAATTTACAGTACTTTATGGCTTGTGGGAAGGCATGCACATCTTTAACTTGTTTCAGAAATGTGGCATGATCTTACTTTTACTATCTTTTTTCCCCCCAGATATTTCTTTAACTATCTCTTTGTTCATTAAACGCAAATTTATTGAGCAGCTACTTGGCATGTGGCGTTATTTAAGGCACTGGAGAATCAGGCAAAACAAGACAGAAATTCTTTCCCTCATAGAAGTTATATTTTAGTGGAAATGAATCAAGTTATAGAAACAAGATACTTGATTTTAATTTTTAATGTTTAAAATTGCAGGCTCAGATTGTTCTTTTGGTGATTCTACTTCTTGCTATTGGTGATTTCATCATAGGAACATTTATCCCACTGGAGAGCAAGAAGCCCAAAGGTTTTTTTGGTTATAAATGTAAGTAAAAAAGATTCAATACTTTTTTAAGGGTACCTATTACAAAATTCTATTATCCGTTAAATGTACATTTTAGATATTTTGTAACGGATTGGGTATGGTTTGGTGATTCATCCTAATTTACAATTTAGTTTTGTCCCCTTTATGCTGTACAATTGGAGTAAAAATTACTTTTATTTACATCTTTTTCATTATTAGCAACAAAAGGTGATAGAGAAATCAGTACTGCTAAGAAAAGGAGCTTTTTTTCTCTACTAGTTTTTGGAATTTGTAATTGAATTTCTAACGTTTATTCTAACGTGACTTTCATTCTTTTAGTGTATTTAACCACAGCAGTTTAAAACTGCCTAAGATTGTGAAAGCAACTAGAAATACTAGTTTCTTGATATCATTGCATTTTTCAAGAGTACAAGCCATTTGCTTTTTAGGAGGTCTCTCCAGTTGTCTTATTTGTTTTTATAGATTCAGGTTATTCCTTTTTGTCAAAAACGTAAGTGAACCATGTTTCCTCCTTAGTGCATCACATTTGGAGGATGCATGATGCAGTTTTTTCCATTACTCAGTGGTGTTAGTTTTGATTACTTAATCAAGGTTATACCTGCACAGTTTCTCTATTGTAAGGTTGCTGTTTTTTTCTTTGCAGTTAATAAGTAATCTGTGGAAGAATACTCTGAGACCGTTCATAGGCCTGTCAGACTTCTACCAAGTGGCTTCATCCTTAACCCCTTTCACATCTGGCTTTTGTTGGTCAAAATTAGTCAGATGGTGCTGGATCCACTATGAGTTTTTTGTCCTCTCCTTCATTTCTCTTAGTCATTCCTTCTCCTTCTTGAAACATGTCTATTTTATTCGATGTCAGATACCCTAGGTGCCTAACTCACTGGTCACTATGTCTGTTACTCCGGTTACCCCCCTTTAAATGCAGAATTGTACAACTATTATAGTGCTCACCTTCTAACTATATACTCTCTCATGGGTGGTGTGTATTCTGATGGCTCAAAATGCTATTAAGGGACTGACATGTTTCTATTCCTGAATCTCTCCTTTAAAGTCCAAACATAATGTATATCCAACTGATTATTTGAAGTCTGTCCTACTTATTTCTTCTCAGGCTTTTCCATCTAAGCAAGTAGCTCAAACTAGGATCTTGGTGTTTCCTGTTCTACCTGCTCCTCTTAATTTCTAATTCTTTCCTAATCTGTGCATTTATTCTCCCATCTCTAGATTGAGCCTCTGCAGCAACCTCCGAATTGGCCTCCCTGTTTCAGATGTTGAATCTTTCAGTTGATTGTCCACACAACATTAATAGTGTATGTCATTTGCGTGTTTCTGACCCTACTTTGGTTTTCCATTTTATTTAGAATAAAACTTAGACTTTTGTGAAATATTCATACTCTGTCCCTCAATGGTCCATCCAATCTCATTTAATTCTTCTGCTTACTATAAGAATTTTATCTTCTTTTATTTCCTCAAAATAGCTAAACCTTTTTCTACTTTCAGGTCTTCATACATGTTGTTTCTCTTTTCTGGTGTACTCTTTTTCCGTGATCATCACATGCCTGATTCTTGCTCAGCAAACTCTCAGCTTAAGTATTGTCTCCTTCCTTATATTTGCTTAGCCTTCCGTAACCACACTGAATTAGATTCTCTTTCACATTTCTTATCTCCTTTGTTCATTGTGGTGAACAAAGGAGAAATGGTGGTGAACAAAGGAGAAATGGTGGTGAACAAAGGAGAAATGGTGGTGTGGTGTCAATAGCAAAAGCCTTTGTGTGTTTTAGGACTTCGATCTGTTATGATTGCCTGTTTGTTGTCTAATTGTATTTAAAGAAACTAAGTTTGTTTCTAAAGTTCATCATAAGTAGGACTTAACATTTATTCCCAACGAATTTTAGAGTAGAGATGTAGCTTCACATTTTGAGAGGCTGAGATGGGAGGATTGCTTGAGCTTAGGAGTTTGAGACTGTTTTCATCAGAACACTTGCTACTGTTTATAATTACCTGTTTCTTATTTTGTCATTTGCTACTGAGACTCTTAAATTCCATAAAGGCAGGAACAATGTCTAACTTGTTCATATTGCATCTCTGAGTACTTTGAGATGCTAGAAAGCTTTAGTATAGGACCTGACATGTAGGTACTCAAGTATTGAATGGATAAATGGATACATTACTGTTAATTGGTTATCTTAATGTCAGAGATGAAAACAGTAGATCTATTGAAGCTTTTATTGTTGTTGAAATAGAAAGGAACTTTACTTAGAGTGCCTTAGCTAATTATCTGACAGCCTCAGAAATCAAATAGGTCACTAGATAATAGAGAAAACTGTGGACCAAAATCTATACAGATAGTAATATAAGTTGGAAGCTATCAAAAAAGTGGTTCTATATTGGTATGATGTTGCTTTGCTTTTCCTTTTTTCTTTCTTGAGATGGGATCTCACTGTCAGCCAGGCTAGAGTGCGGTGGCAGCGATCATGGCTCACTGCAGTGTTGACTGTCCATGCTCAAATGATCCCCCCAACCCAGCTTCCCAAGTAGCTGGGACCACAGGCGTGTGCCACAACTACTGACTAATTTTTTAATTTTTTGTAGAGACAAGGTCTTCTTTGTAGCCCAGGCTGGTCTCAAACTTCTGGGTTTAAGACATCTGCCTGCCTCGGCCTCCCAAAGTGCTGAAATTACAGGCATGAGGCACCATGCCATGATGCCCCTTTTGTTTTTCTGCCTCCCTTCTTATTTCTTTGACGTCAGAGATTGAGGGGATTATCCACATTGTGATTTGCAATGGGCTAGTCATAGCAATTAAATCAGAGAACTCTTGAAACATAATTAGTGAGGTGTGCAAAAAATGGGATGTGAATCAAATCAGATGATCATTTTGATTGTAAATCATTTTCTCATACAAAGAACAAATACTTGAACTAGGAAATATATAAAAATATACTAGTTACTTCGACTGAAGAAAAGTTAGGGGTCATATATACCTATTACTCTTGACTTCAATTATTATGGTCTAATCTGCTATCCAGTAATTGTCAAAAATGTTTTGTTCTCTACAGCTGAAATATTTAATGAGAACTTTGGGCCAGATTTTCGAGAGGAAGAGACTTTCTTTTCTGTATTCGCCATCTTTTTTCCTGCTGCTACTGGTATTCTGGCTGGAGCAAATATCTCAGGTGATCTTGCAGTAAGTATTATAAAGTGCCATATCAATTATATATTTTAAAAGTGGAATTTGTATATTTATTTTTACAGATAGACTTTAAAAAAATCTTCTTGTCTTCTAGGATCCTCAGTCAGCCATACCCAAAGGAACACTCCTAGCCATTTTAATTACTACGTTGGTTTACGTAGGAATTGCAGTATCTGTAGGTAAATGGTTTTACATTTTTTATGTGTTGCAGAAATTTCATGATGTACATACTATAAATATTTATTTTTGTAACATTTGCTAACTTTTAAATTCAGAAATATTTCAATAAAAAGACATGGAGTTGCTTATTATAATTCAAAAACAGTTTTTTAGAAAACTAGTAATGACTTCTGTAGACATTATCTGAATCACCAAATGCTTTATGGTATCTCCAGGATTTTTATTAATTATGGTACATTAGAAAATCATGTGAAATTGCATTTATAGGCTCTCATTTGACTGATATATATTTATCAAAAACAATTCACATGTTGAAGCAAATGAATTTTACACATTTCTGAATTTTTTTATAATGGTAATTTATATTTTTATACAATATATGAAGATAACTTCAAGGCTATTAAGCAATGCTTGCTAATTTTTTATTATAAAAACATTGGTTTTGAAGAATAGGACATACTAAGTTTTACTAAAGTTTTACTAAATTCTTACTAAATTGAATGAAAATGGTTTTAAAGTCATGTTATTACTTCATGGAATCATGGTATTTTAGAACTTGAAAGGACTTAGGTAGTCAACCAGTCTCTAATCCTTGTCTTACAGATGAGAGAATAGAAACTCAGAGATTTCACTACCAAAGATAGTGGCATTTGTTTTAGAGAATTGTTTTCATGGCAAAGAAGGTTTTTGTTTGTTTGTTTTAAATAAAGGCTTAAAGGCTATTTACTATTAATTACTATTAGTTTACGTACAGTTTGCATTTGTCAAGTTTTCCAGTTAAATCTTTTAAGCATAATGCCAAAGTAAATCTAGTTTAATACTAATTTAAAGAATCATAAACTCCAAGCCCATAGACTACACAATATGACAATATGAAGTTTCTATTGGATTTGATAAGATAATTTTATTTTTGCTATATATTCACTGATTTGTTGAAGTAATGACAGAACTGTATTTATAAACTCTGCTGCTATTTGCTTAAATGTAATTTTGAAATTTCACTATGTGACAATATCATGGTGGGCTGAATTGGCCTTTTCTTTTTTTTTTTTTTTTTTTTTTTTTTTGAGATGGAATCTCACTCTCTGTTGCCCAGGCTGCAGTGCAGTGGCTCTGTCTTGGCTCACTACAAGCTCCGCCTCCTGGGTTCAAGCAATTCTCATGCCTCAGCCTCCCAAGTACTGGGATTACAGGTGCCCACCACCATGCCCAGCTAATTTTTGTATTTTCAGTAGAGACGGGGTTTCACCATGTTGGCTAGGCTGTTCTCAAATTCCCGACCTCAGGTGATCCACCTGCCTCAGCCTCTCAAAGTGCTGGGGTTACAGGTGTGAGACACCAGTCCCCGCCTGAATTGTCACTTAGAAAGGAATTTGGATTTCGTTATCCTTACTATCAATACACAAATCTCTGAAATTTATTTTGAAAAAACAGATGAATATATATTCTTAGCAAAACATATGGGTTCCCCTGAAAGTTTCTAGTATGCTTCTATACATTATTAACTGAAGAAAATTTAAAGTGACATAATTATGTTTAAACTTTAAAATAGTTTGTTACAGCAAATACACATTTTCTATTTTTATTTTACCTTCTAACACTACTGGCTTTCATACTCATTTCATTCTGTTTACGTTAGCCCTTGAAGCAATAGGAGTAACCCTTCGATGCTGATGTTCAGTAGCTACGCCAGTAAAGGCAGCCTCTACACTAGTGGTTGTTTAATTAGCTCAAAGCAATGGAACCTTTTTTCCCCAAAATATTGCAGGCATAGACTGTCAGAATACAAAGCACATTAAAGTATAGCTACTTTAGGGCTGGTGGGATTTGCAAGGCTCTCTTCTCCCTTCATTCCCCAGTTGTTTCAGAGGTACCTTTATGGATACATGGTTTTGCAAGGACTGCTCTGAAAGGTAGATGAAAAAATTGAAAAATAAAGAACTACATAGTCAGTCTAGTCATTAGAATATCCTCCCTTCTCATACTTAGTTCTGTTTATTCAATTTTTGCTGTTACACATGTAATTTTTACCTCAATATATAATGAAATAATATTGTAAAAGTGCTACAGAAAGTAAAAATCTATAAAGTGTAAAGAATGGTAATTACTATTAGTTATACATTACACATTACTCTGAATAATGAAGTGCTTTTTTCAAGGCCACTTTAAAAATATTTTATTATGGAAGTATTCAATTTTATGGCAAAGTAGGGAGCATTTTCAAATTAGCTCCATAATTATTAATCAGCTTCAAAAAAGTTAGAAAAAATATTAGTACATGGTTAATCTTGTTTCATCTATACCCAATCACTGTGCTCTATGGGTTATTTTTAAGCATACTTCAGATAAGCAAATCTTTTCACTGTAATCATATTTGAGGCAAAGATTTAATTATAATTCTATAAATTTAATTATAATTATAATTCATTAATAGTCAAATTGTTTTCCCTCACAGAAGAGTAATATTACCTGAAGTCTGATTTTAGCAACGTTCAAGTATAAAACATTTGGAGTACAGGAAAACATCACTGCCATTTGGAACTCTTTCAGTACAGTGCTTTTATATTTACTTAAGGGTATCTTAACCAAATAGGCCAGGAAATAGTTTGTTAATATACCATTTTCCACAATCCTGTTTACATGGTTTTTAAGTATTTACATGTAAATACTAGTCTTTATAAAAGGTTCAGTTTCACTAAATATTGGAGACCATGATGCTTTACACATTCTGTTTAAGGTAAAGTCTTAACTGTAAATGAAATGTATGCTACTGTAAGTGAGTACATATGTAGTCATTGCTTTGGTTTCTTTATAAATATATACATTTGTAAAATTTTGAAATGAATATAGATATTAACTATATTATTCTTGTCACTTGTTCTTTAGGTTCTTGTGTTGTTCGAGATGCCAGTGGAAACGTTAATGACACTATTGTAACAGAGCTAACAAACTGTACTTCTGCAGCCTGTCAATTAAACTTTGATTTTTCATCTTGTGAAAGCAATCCTTGTTCCTATGGCCTAATGAACAACTTCCAGGTGAGCACTGAATTTGTAATATACTGACATTGTATACTTATCTAGGGATGAGACAGTTATCAAATCTGACCATTCAGAATATAGCTGTAACATAGAAGGGAGGACAGTTGTTACTTTTATTAAAAAATTTTTTCTTGAGAGACAGTCTCACTCTGTTGCCCATGCTGTTGCAGTGGTGCTGTCTTGGCTCGCTGCAATCTCTGCCTCCAGGTTCAAACGATGCTCCTGCCTCAGCCTTCCGAGTAGCTGAGACTGTAGGTGCCAACCACCATGCCTGGCTAATTTTTGTATTTTTAGTAAAGATGTGTTTCACCAAGTTGGCTAGGCCGGTCTCAAACTCCTGACCTCAATTGATCCAACTCATCTCAGCCTCCCAAAATGCTGGGATTGTAGGCATGAGCCACTGTGCCTGGCCAGTTGTTCTTTATATCCCCTAAGACTGTAGATATCTAATTGGGCAAACAGAAAAATATGAATAGATAAAAATTGGAGGATGTTCAAGAGCAAAGAGCTCCTGGGAGGTAATGCTTTTATATAACAGAATATAATATATTTACACACACACTAATGTATGTATAGTATATAAGTATACTGCTTTAGAAAGCATGGAAGCATTTGCACGTGGTCATATTTGTATGGGTCTGCTTTTGGATTCTTGATTCTGTTCTGTTGATCTTTGTGTCTGTCCTTCAGCCAGTACCACACATTCTTAATTACTCTATTTAAATGATAAATTTTGAGGTCAGGTAGGTTTATTCCTCCAATTTTATCCTTTTTAAAAAATTGTTTTAGCTATTTTAGTTTCTTGGTCTTTCCATATGAAAATTTAAAATAACCTTGTTTAATTTTGTGTGCATTTTAATTTATTTACTTTTTAATATTTTTTTTTCACTTCAATAGTTCTTGGGGTACACGTGGTTTGTGTTGTGGTGAAGTCTGAGATTTTGGTGCACCTATCACCCAAGTACCTTACATTTATTTTTAAAAAGCCTTGTTGAGATTTTGATAGGATTACATTAAACTGGTATATCAATTTGGAGAGAATTAACTGTGTTGAGTATTCAATTTATAAAGATCGTCTCTCCATTTATTTGTATTTTCTTTGATTTTTTTTTTTCAATCAGCATTTTGTGGTTTTCAGCATACACATCCTGTATGTATTTTGTTAGATTTATGACTAAGTATTTTTATTTTGTGCAATTTAAATCCATACCAATTGAAATGAGTTCAGTTTTCTGCTTAGTGTTTTCTTCATAATTACTTTATATATAAATGGCCTTTTAAAAAGTATTGATCAATATCAATAGTCGTGTTATTTGATTAGATATGGCTCATATAAAGTCATACAGCATGAAATCACCATTTAACAACAAAATTTAATTCTGAGTGGATACTTGAAAGCTAGTCAGTTTCTAAAACATACAAACTAGACAGGTTAATAATAATACTTTTCAATTTTGGAGGCTGTCAGTTCTGCTGTTAACTGTTACCTCTATTAAGGTACTAAAAATGAAGTGAACTTTCAATCTGTCAGATTTATGGGTTTTTAGAAACTTAGAAAAGATTATACAGGGGGAAAATAAATTACTAAAATGAGAGGATAATTTTGAGTTGTTTGCTAAGTCCTAGGATGGTAGAAAGAACACAAAGGTATAGATTCAGGAGATTAAATCAAAATATTCTGTAGTAAATTTATAGAGTACATGGTTCTGCTGATTTCAAAAGAAAGACAAAATTTTTGCTTTGTAATTTTTTGTATGAACAGAATAATTTGGATTTTAATGTATTTAAAATTCTGTACGTGTTTTATATAAAATCTGTAAATTTTGCAATACAATTTTTAATTAAAATTTGTAAAGGCATTGTTTTTATTTTCTATTGTATAGTTTTAAGCAATTGACTGCACTTTCAGTGGTTACAAATATTGAACCCAATTATATAATAGAAGTTTGTGTTTTCTAGTCATAAGACTAGGCAAAATTGTAGAAATGAAAGAAAGTATTCATGTCCAGCTAATGATTCAGGCCAATTCTGACATTGATATTGTGTATAGAAGGCACAAACACTCGTCTTTGCCCAGTGACTGAAAATGCCAGTCAGATTTCTGTGTGACCTTAAGATAGAAAAGTTTATTGTCTTAATCAAGTCTAGTTATGGACTCATTCAAGCAAAGAGGAATTTGGCATAAGTAAAGCTTCTTTTCTAAAGTAAGTAAATTTTTTCAAAACTACTCTGTAAAGCAGTATAACATGAGGGAAGATCTTATGAAATATAAATACCTTGGCATTTGTAGTATAAAGAATGGTGGATAGGACGTAACTGAGGAATGTGTAAGTTGGAATCTTCATCATAAGATCTATACAAGCCATACAGACTTCGGGGAATAAAGTGATTTGGGTCATCTTGTTGCTCTTAAATTTTAAGTGGTGTATATAGTCTTAATTGCTTGCTACATTTCTGCATTTTAATGTCCTCTAAAACCTTTGAGTCACTGTTGCCTAATAAACAAAATGCGAGCTTGAGTCTATCAGTCAGAGCCCTTCATACCTCATCCTGAGCCCTACTGCCTTCTATTCCTACTGGACTCCAGGCACTGAATATGTGTGTGCTACACGCACACATGCATACACTACTCTCTTTTTTTAAGTTAGTGCTTCACTCTGCTTGGAATGCACCTGTGGTTTATTTTTCCATGTCCAAATCTGCCTGACTTCAAGGCAACTCAGTTCCATGAAGATTTCTTGAATCCCAAATCATCTTCAATACATACCCCCACATAGACTTTTACCATTCATTTTGTTTACTTGCTGTCTTTTAGCTTTTATTAGACTTTTGTCCTTTTTCCCTCTTTAAAGACAAGACCATCTTTTTTTCATCTGTTTCCACTATATATTGTTGCCACTAATATTATTTATTCCAATATCATTATCCTTGCTGCTCATATTTTACCATTAAATATTTAGAAGTTCAGAGATTATTGGGTAACTGTTCAACTATTTAATAGAAAACAGGAAACCTATTACAGCAGGCCCCAAAGGATAGTATTTCCAGATGAAAAGCATGGATTATTATTTACTTCATTTTATACCTGATAGAAGAAGGGAAAATGTATTGTTTCCTCAACATGGACGAGGAAAGCTTATAGTAATCCTGATGGTGTCAGTTTTGCCTTACTCCTACACTGTAAAATATATCATATACTCTGTTCTCCACTTTCGTCCACTTATCTCTTTCTGTCTTTGTACTTAATTTAACTTTGAGATCATTACAGAGAGAGGTAGAATTTTGTACGATCTAATAAGGCTGTATAGCAGAAATTGGGCTTATTCATTTTGATTTTGACTCACCTTATCTGTCCTTTACAGTCTCCGTCCCTAACAATAAGGTTGTCAGTGCTAAATAATCCAGCATTAATTACCATGAAAAATAGTGATTATGAAAAACGCACAGCATATATGTCACTACTAAATTATTATTAAAGGGCTGAATAGCAAATAATCTTTTCAGATTTTCTCCCCATTCTTCTCAGAAGTCTATGCTGATGTTTTTAAAACACTTAAGAGATGTATTCTTCATATTTAACCTTAAATCTAATGGAAGATCTAGGGAAAGATGCTTAGTCAATGGGGTGGTTTATATATATGTGAAATCAGACTTATGCATTGTGGACAGGGATTGTGCCCATTGCTAACTTTCCATTTGGTTTAAACAATTAAATGTTACAGCCAAGTGTGTGGTAGAAACAGCTTAAAACTTGATTTCCTTATCCTTTTGGTCTCAATTGACATGTTCTTAATCAATATATATGAAAGGTAAAATCTTCACCAACGAAGCAAAGAATCTGGGTGTGATGATCACCATTCACTGCTGGGAAATAAATAATACCATTCACAGCTGTTCAAGCTGACAGTAGTTGAATCCACCAAACAACTCCGCTTTAATTTTGTGTTTTGGCAAGTTTCATTGACTCAGAAGTACACAGTGAATACCTGTGTACTTATCTTTCAGTTATATTTACTAGTTTATATTTTACCCTATTTGTTTGTGTGTGTATATATGTGGTCTTTTTCTCCTCAAATAAGTTATAGACATCATGGCATGACAGTCGTTTTGAAGTATTTAACACATTTTGTATAAGCAGAATATGGTTATCCCACTTAAGAAATTAAATATTGATGAAATACTGTTATTTAAATATATATCCTATATTCATGTTTCTCCATTTGTCCCAGTAATGTCCTTTATAGCTTTTATTTCTAAGTCCAAGATTCATCCAGGATCACACATGGTATTTAGTTATGTCATTTTAAAATCATTTAATCTAGGGATTTCTAGCCCACATTAATCTTCATGACATTGACATCTTCAACATTTGAACCAGGTTATTTTGAATTTTGCCCCTCAGTTTGGATTTACCTGATTCATGATCTTAGTGATCAATCCGTTGTTGTTGTTGTTGTTTAAAGTCTTTTAAGAGGGAAATATTTGAACATGTATACAGAGAAAGCAACAAAATATACCTAATATCTACATTCTCCAGCTTTATCAGTTATCAGTGCATGGTTAATTTTGTTTCATGTGTAACTCTTCCCATTCTAGATCATTTAGAGTGAAACTCTAGACTTTATATCATGTCCAAAATTTTAGCTGGAAATATTTCTATATTTAGCTCTAAAAAATAAAGGCTTAAAAAAAAACGTAACCACGATACTATCTTAACATCATAAAAAACAGCCTTCCTAATAGAAATGCATGAAGCCATTTATGCAATACTCTTGCAAAACTTGTACCTCATTTCAATTAACTGTCTAGATAGAACTGTGAGTTTACTAGAATTATAGAAATGAGAAGAGGTTAAGCAACACAATGATGATGAAGTCGGAAAAATCCAGAGTGTGAGAGCTCCATGGGAGAAATGATAGAAAAATAATAAAAGAAAAATGTGAACCTGTTAATTGAAAAAGACTGAAGAGACACATAAACCAAATGTGTAACCTTTTTTTTTTTGGATCCTGATTTGAACAGACTATTTTTAAAAGACAAGAAAGGATAATTTAGAGAATTTGAGTGCTGACTTGCTTTTTTGTGGTATTGTTAAGCAACTATTAAGTTTTTCAGCTATGACAGTGGCATTGTAGTTAGTTTTCAAAAGTCCTTACCTGTTAGAGATACATAGTGGAATATTAATGTGTTAAAGGATATCTGGGACTTGTTTCAAAATATTGTGGGGAATGACCCTAAGTTGATCATTGTTGAAACTAGGTGATGGATGCTAGCAGTTTATTAAACTCTTCTCTCTGCCATTGTGTGTGTTTGACATTTTACAAATGAAAAGGTTTTCTTAAGGTAAGGGCTAGTGGTAAATCTGTTTCAGATATTTGTAATGCACATACCATTGTTGTTGTTACTGATTATTATAAAATTATCCTGAGTGTTAACCTCCTTCAAGGTGTGACCACATAATATTGTGTCTTTTCTGAATTGTTTGTGAGATTTACTTTTCCATTTTTGTCACTTTTATTTAAGGTAATGAGCATGGTGTCAGGATTTGCACCATTAATTTCTGCAGGTATCTTTTCAGCCACTCTTTCTTCAGCATTAGCATCCCTTGTGAGTGCTCCCAAAATATTTCAGGTAAGTGTTTTTATATTACAGGCTTTATTAAAGGGAGGGTTAAAGTAATACTTCTCAATTTAGAATTGTTGCTATTTTCAAATTATTTGCTTCTGTCAACCATATATATATATACACATATATATGATATATATGCACACACATTAAGGCATACATATTTAATTGTATTTGTATGAATGAATGTAAATATGTTTATTTGTATAAACATTTCTGCATTTTCCTGCTGTCAAGGTATAGTCTTCAAGTTGTCTTTTTAGAAGCGCTGATGGATGTTTGCTTTTTTGACATTTAGCATACATTTTCAAAACGTCTTACTAAGGTATAGGTGTGCAGTCTAAGATTACAAATCAGAAGTAGTAAAACATCTTTGTTCCAGTCAGTATGATGTCAACCTAAATATTTTACTTTACAAATATTTAAATATCTAACATGTGCTACACATTGTGTTCATTACTTAAGGGTATAAAGACGAGTAGGATACACATTATCTCCTTTTAGTGAACATTAAACAGCTGAATACTGATGGGAAGTACGTTTTATTGCTAAATCAAATAAATGAATGTTGATTCTGCAGTCTTGTTCTTAATGTAGTATTTATAGCCAGTAAGTACTGCAAGGTAGAGAATATTATTTAAGGCAGTGTTCAGTTATGTTTTAAGAAAGGCAGTTAAGTTTTTAATCAGGATTTTTATCAGCTTTAAGATTTGGGCTTGTTTTTCTTAAAATAAGTCACAACTATATCATATTTATCAAGCTTCCAACTTTGTTTTTACTTGTATGCCTGCTTCTCTGATTTCTTCTTCATAACATTTAATTTCAACATGGGGATGGGTTAAGGCAGATAGAAGTTTCTACCAGTATCCTTCTGATGTTTGAAATGTTTGAATTTCCTTTACATTTTGTAGGTGAAGCAGTATGTGGAACAGGATAAAAAAAGACGACAAGAATTAGAAACTTGAGTCTCATTCCTGATTAACCTATTAGAACTATCAGCAAATCTGTATGTCTAATTTTCATATATTTTATTTTAATGTTTTCTTTCATTAGGCTCTATGTAAGGACAACATCTACCCAGCTTTCCAGATGTTTGCTAAAGGTTATGGGAAAAATAATGAACCTCTTCGTGGCTACATCCTAACATTCTTAATTGCACTTGGATTCATCTTAATTGGTTAGTTATATAAATGGTGTGTTATTGTAGCTTTTTGGTGGATATATGTTATTCTTGACATTGAATTATTAAATTAGTCATGAATTATTAAATTAGTCACAGTGTTATCTTGGTATACTAAGTCTATCTGTAATCAAGGAAAGTTTATAAAGTACTGTAAATAATAGCACTCAGTACATATTTGCTGAAATTATTGCCATTACTAAGTCCTCGTTAGAGCTAAAGGGAACTCCTGTGTTCTTTTTCCTAAAATAAATATGATAATGGCATAAGGAAGAGGATTCCAGTGTCCCTTGTGACATCAGTGCCTTTGATGATCTATTTTTTGGCTCTTTTGCTTCTGATCACAAGTGAGCTCTGATGGGTCTTCCACTGCTAAAGAAAACATTGGACTTTTTAAAGAATTTTGTCTAACCCCTGAGACTACTTGACATTAAAAGGCTGATGTACCACCAAGTGTAGTGGGACTGTGTGGAAACTAACTTTCATGTGATGCCGTTAGATGTGTATTTGGTATAGCCACTTTTGGAGAACAAGTGGGCAATATGTTGTAAAGGTTACTGTGAGCCAGCAGTTTTCCTTCTAGGTATGTATCCTATAGAAACTTATATAATAATGTTTCTAGTATCATTCATTATAGTGAAAAATGAACACAACCTAGATCAATAGAAGAATAATATGGAGCCGTAAAAAAAGGAATAAACTTGGTTTTCATATATCAATATGGACAAATTTCCAAAGTAAAAGATCAGATTGCAGAATTATACATATGCTATACTATTTATATAACTTAAAATACCTAGAACAGTACTGTATGATGCATATAGACTGTACATGTGTCATAAAACTAATATAACTGGACAGAGTATACCAAGTTTGGAGAAATGTGAGATAAAGTATAAGGGAGATTTCAATGGTTTGCATAGGATTGGATTTCTGAAAAGTGAAGTGTATGAGGCATGTATGGCAAAATGTAAATGTTTATGAAATCTGGATGGTAGTTTTAGGGGTGTTATGTTGTTATCTAAAGATTTGAAATACTTTGTAATTTTTAAAAGGTAGATGTCTAATACATCAATAAATCTTCCTGCATGTGTTTCTTTTGCAGCTGAGCTGAATGTTATTGCTCCAATTATCTCAAACTTCTTCCTTGCATCATATGCATTGATCAATTTTTCAGTATTCCATGCATCACTTGCAAAATCTCCAGGTAATTTTACATTTTTTTAAAAGGTTTGTAAATATTATTTTTGATTTCAAAGAAAATAAAAGATGGTATGTGTGGGATTAGTTCATTAATGCTAAGTCTGCCTTTATAGTTAATTCAATTTAGGTCTTCAGAGATCTCTTTATCAATAAGTTTACTGATAATATTGTTTCTTATCTTCAAAGTGTTTGACAGTAAATCTCTAAATCTGATAACACTGTGAAAAAATGTTACTTATTTTTAAAACTGGTTTTTCATTCTTTAGCTGATTTCTATTTTAGTTCTAAGAACATCATTATGATAGGGTTTACCTGTATGAAAATGGTTTTAACACAGTGAGTTCTGTAAAATTCTGACATAAGGGATCTCTATCAACTGAAAATTTATGAGACTTTTCTTATAAACTGTTACTACCATTGCAAATCAGGAAAGAAACTGAAGGAACAAAGGCATTGTTCCTTCTAAAGATTTGAAAGTCTGAGAACAGGGAAGATAAAGTATGAGAACTTTGGACACAAATATTCTAGCATCAGGTTTTTACTTTAAATATATAAATTTTATTGAAATGATTTTTAAAAATAATTTTGGCTTTGAAACTATCTACCAATGAAAATTTAAAAACATGGTCTTCAACATTTTCTAAAGTGGGCTTGCTTCATGAATACTTCACTAATTGGGAAGGTACGTGTTTCTGTAGTCAGCTCTTAGTTTTTCTAGCAAGTTATTTTTAATGATTTTTATGAACATTTTGTTTGAAATGTTTTATATATTCATTAGATCATGAATAGGAGTCATCCTAGAACCAGAAAATAAAGCCATACTACTAAGGATTCAATTTGAAACCTTTCTTATTTTTTTTTTTTTCGGAGACGGAGTCTTGCTCTGTTGCCAGGCTGGAGTGTGGTGGCGAAATTTCGGCTTACTGCAGCCTCTACCTCTCAGGTTTAGGCGATTCTCCTGCCTCAGCCTCCCAAGTAGCTGGGACTACGCCACCATACCCAGCTAAGTTCTGTATTTTTAGTAGAGACGGGGTTTCATCATGTTGGCCAGGATGGTCTCCATCTCTTGACTTTGTGATCCACCCGCCCCAGCCTCCCACAGTGCTGGGATTACAGGCGTGAGCCACCGTGTCCAGCTCTGACTCCTTTCTTTTTAAAACCTTCTGTAATTTTTAGTATTCGCCTAAGGTAGGATGATTTACTTTTTTTTTTTATATAAAGAATTTATTGAATACAGAACTAGTAAGATACAGTAATGTGGAAATAGATGTTACCTTTTCATAGCCATCAAGAATTGTCAAATTCAATTGTGATGAATAAAAGCCTTTAACTTTGTTATTCAGTATTAGACTTTTAATTAATGCTTAAAGTTCTCTCAGTGTGGCAGCCATAAAGACTGTTATTTTTTGAGTACATATGTACCACTGTGTAAAGCAGATGAGATATTTCAGTGACTTTGTCTATTTCTTATTGTTAGGATGGCGTCCTGCATTCAAATACTACAACATGTGGATATCACTTATTGGAGCAATTCTTTGTTGCATAGTAATGTTTGTCATTAACTGGTGGGCTGCACTGCTAACATATGTGATAGTCCTTGGGCTGTATATTTATGTTACCTACAAAAAACCAGGTCAGTAGCCTTTTTTGTTTGTATCCCAGGCTAGAAACATCTAGAAGTTTTTTGTTATTTTTCATCTTAAGCATCGTCTTTTGTATATTTGAAAGCTACTTTGTGTAAAACCTAAAATACTTTATTTCCAAAGTCTTAAAGTATTATATCATTTTTTTCAAATACATGTAGTTTTAATGAAAAAATTACTTTGAGTTTTTCTGTTCTTTTCCATTCTTACTCATAAATTAGATTTATCCTATTTGTAGAAAAATGATAAATTCATATAATTAACATTTTGCTGCACTCAGTATATTTAAAAATTATTTTTTGAAAGGATTCAGTTACAGTATAGTAGCTATATAGCCTCGTAAGCTAGGCTATTTATACGTATAACCTACTGTGGTCTTAGAACTATAGTTAACAAAATGCTAGAAGACGTATCTTTCCCACTAGATTACTGTATAGTGGGGGAAATTGGACAAACTTGTTTTACTAGGAAATGATTAATGATTTCTAGTATGTTGTATTGATAACAGCTAGGTGTATCTCTGTGTAAGATGATGATGCTAGAGTATGTTAGGATTGGTCCCAGTATTTAGCGTTGTAACCTGTGACACAAGAGAGACCTGATGAGAAAGGCTTCATTTGGGCTCAATAGAATAGATTAGGAAGAGATTACAAGATTACTTTGATATAGTAGTTTTAAACAGTGAAAACACATTTTATAATCCAGATACAAAGTGATGAGCTTTTAGATTAAAGTGGTAGGTTCAGAAATAAAGAAACCATTTTAGAAGCAGTTATTTCTCTAACATACCTATTAAGTCTATTAAAAAATGTCTAAAATCATTTGATGTCCAAGTCGTTTATGCAATAAGAAATAAAATTTTCCTGTTCAAATAACCCAGTTAAGTACTGTAAATAAGTATTTCTTAACAATTAGAAATTTGCTCATTTTCCTTTAGACCTTTGGTTATACAAACAATAATTTAAATGTATTTACTTTATTTGTGAAAGACTCTTTAGAGTTGTATGCACAGCATATCTGCAGCCCTATCATCTCAGTTTTTTCTAAATTGTACTTTTTCTTTAAATGAATTACAGTTCAGATTACCAGTCTTAATATCTTGCTGTATATATGAACTATTGAAAGTACAATAGTGTATTTCAGCAGTTGACTTTTTAAATGTGGAAGTATGTTTAATTTTCTTAGCCTCCGATTGGCTATTGATTCGTTGTTATTGCTGATGTTAATGCTGTATGAACATTATCTTCCCACAGATGTGAATTGGGGATCCTCTACACAAGCCCTGACTTACCTAAGTGCACTGCAGCATTCAATTCGTCTTTCTGGAGTGGAAGACCACGTGAAAAACTTCAGGTAAGTGATAAAAGAAGGAAACATGGGGCCGGGCACAGTGGCTCATGCCTATAATCCCAACACTTTGGGAGGCCAAGGCGGGTGGATCATGAGGTAAAGAGATTGAGATCATCCTGGTCAACATGGTGAAACCCCGTCTCTACTAAATATACAAAAATTAGTTGGTTGTGGTGGTGCATGCCTGTAGTCCCAGCTACTTGGGAGGCTGAGGCAGGAGAATTGCTTGAACCCAGGAGGTGGAGGTTGCAGTGAGCCAAGATCACGCCATTGCACTCCAGCCTGGGTAACAAGAGCGAAACTCCGTCTCAAAAAAAAAGAAGGAAACATGGAAGCATTTTCTCAGTTCTTATTTTTCAGTGACATTTTCATATACATTTCACATTTTTAGTTGGACTTGGGCAGTTTAATTATTCAGGAACAAAATTGTACAAAGAGAAAAATTAACATCTACCTTAAAAAATGTTATGAGAGTTTTAG